>JADDOH010000755.1:0-301046 GCA_016648135.1 Agrypnia vestita | reverse complement strand
TTTTTACTATATTGCTATTGTATTGTATTGTAAAATTTTTGGAAAATGATTTTATTTTTTATTTTTAAAAAGGTATACACGTTAAACAATAAGCTTTAGCATAAGTATATATCGATCGTCCAATCTTAATAATTACTTATACAGAGACAGAATAGATATAATATTATGATATATTTACATATTATGATAAACTAAATAAAATAATTTCGTCTGTCTGTCGGTCCGTAAATTTGTAACTTGCTGGAATTAAAACTTTAGATAATTAGACTATGACACGCAATCAGCGCGCGGCTCAAGCAACACGCGAGGTCGAAATTACACGGTCTTGACATTTCTGTATTTTATTTTATTGTATTTAAGATTTAAGCGAATAGTCAATTTAAAAAAACAAATGGTTTTCTATTCATGAATTTTCAGCTTCAAAATCCTGCAACTATTGTGTCCCGTGATTTTTCACGAATGTACGGCTAGTGTGATAATAATTTTGATAGGAATATTAGAAGGTACTCAAACGAAACTTTTTAATTTTGATTTTTTTTTCCAAAATATATGCACGTGTCAAAGTCAATCTTCACTGTAATCACCGCACGTCATATTTGTATAGTAATCACCTATTTATATTGTAGACTTCTTAGCCATTTAAGGATTTTTTATTCATTTATACATTTGTTGCCTTTTATTATAGTTTTGGGAGTTTTGTATACAGACAAGTAGCAATTGAGATGTACTGCTTTGTCCTATTGCTTGCCCAACGTAACTTGGCGTGCGGCGAATTTTGAACTAAAACCCGCCCCGCACGCACCTGGCGGTAACCCCTCGCCCTGTCATTTAGTTCAATTTTGTATTTGGTCGGGAGCTGTGACATCTTGATTACCAATATACACTGAATTATTATGTCCAAAACATCCTAAACATGGTGCGAGAACAATTGCCAACGAAGTATTAAAATTTTGCGAAGCTGAAAAAGCGAATAATGGACCGATATTACCGTCTGACAGTTTGACAGATAGAACGGCCGCCATTACTGCATGGTTTCTTTAGTGCTGCCCGGCCGAATTTCTGTATTTAATACGACACCGGTCATCGGACATTCTGTACATTACGTATTGTGTAATAAATTTACACCCTGACAACTTCTGTTGCGCGACAGGGACGCCCTCCCTCGCACGCCAAGTTATAGTGGTACGTCTATATTCCTAATTTTGACTTACTTTGAATAACATCATTATTGCAATAGTTTTGCTCCTTGTTATCATAAAGCAAACAAGTTAATATATTATCCGCACAGAACTTTCAATCAGTCCATTCAGAAAGTATTTGAGACTTTTTGGAAATTAATTATTGGCCTGGTAGGCCCTTCGGCGGTAGTTGGCGGAACAACCTTGCGCGATGTTCCTCCGAAATGTAAATGATTGATTGCGGAGCAGCGAGAGGTTCCAGAACGAAACAGAACGAAGATAATGCTGGCCTTGATCTAACGAGTTTTTAATGACGCTCCATATTCCGTTTCGTTCGCCGATTCTCTGAACACTGCGCCGGGGATGAAATCCGAGCCTGAAAACATCCCTATTTTTTGCGCTTGTTATTTTGGTATTGTTCCATCACTAAGTGCGGCAGCGGCCGTCCACAATGGAGTCTTTGTGCGCCGATGTTTGGGAACAAGATATAAACTTGGCACCGGATTAACTGACGACAGATGGGGTGCAGTGGAACTGCGGATAGCGAGATTGTTGCAGTGAATCTTGCGCTTTTGGTAAGAAATAAAATGCATTCTTATAATATCTACGTTGTGAGATAACGAAGACAGCAAAGATATTTTATTCAGAATATTTTTGAGTTTGTTCAAATCTTTCAGAACAGTGCTGGATTTATGTCACAGAGACATTATTAATCAATTAACGTATATTATAGATATCTCACAGAGACGAAACTGTATTTCTTATGGGAAAGTAGGTATAGAAGTCATTTGGGTGTACATAGTACTTATGACCTATCTTATGGTTGGCTTAAGTCATCACTTTACACAATGTAACATTAAAGTGATGACTTAAGCCAACCATAAGATAGGTCATAAGTCCTATGTACACCCAAATGACTTCTATACCTACTTTCCCATAAGAAATACAGTTTCGTCTCTGTGAGATATCTATAATATACGTTAATTTAAGATATTTTATTTTTAACGAGACACCAACAGAATACTGGGTGCAAATTACATAAAAACAATAGATTATTTAAAATACATAATCAAAATATAAAGATAGATAAATACAAAAAACCTTTGGTTTTGCAAACCTTGATATAAAGAACAAAATTTCTGGTGTATATTTCATATGTAAAAGGCAACACCCTATTAATTTCTAAATATTTTTATAGAAATTCTCTTAAAATTGAATTACCAAATGTATTTTTGATAAATTTTCGGGAATGGGTCATACCAGTAATTTATCCGACATAAATGAATGCTATAAATCTACAATTATAGTTTCAAAACTAGATTATATACATAATCAATAATAGGTACATAAAGGTAACTTTCTAACTATGAAATTAAACATTTTCTACATACTCAATTTTAATAAGCAACAATAAACCAAGTTAACTTAATAATTTGACATTTTAAATAATTGGAAGAGTGCTGCATTCAATCGGTACACCTTTTCGTCGTTCAAGGCTCACACCTCTTTTTTACATTAATAATTATAAAAATAATGCAATTAAATTTGCCTATAAATCGAACCATAAACAAATATAAAAAATATGATAATAATTTGGATATATTTTACAAAGATTTTTCTCCTTAACAAATTCGCCTTACTTACATATACAAATAGAAATATATCTACGACATTGTATGGTGCATGTTTTTTTAATTACACTTTTGTAAACTAAAATCATTGCATTGCATCAATTAACGTAATATTAGGTCCTTACATATGAAATTGGCGTTTAGTATGGGAGGAATATAAAGCCGATTTTTTTTTATTATAATATATTTATTTAATCAAAGTATGTACCGTTGCTATCTATGCACTTTTACCTCATAATCGATTCCTTTACTAAAAAAACCATTCGGACGGGAATCAATAAAATCTTTGAAGGCGGTTTGGACTGCCCTATCGGAGTTGAATTTTTTCCTTTGCAAGAAGTTATCCAAATTTCGAAAAAATGGTAATCTGTTGGGGCAAGGTCCGGAGAGTACGGTGGATGTCTTAGACATTCCAATTGAAGCTCCTCTAATTTGGTAGCCGTCTGTTGTGCAGTGTGTGGTCTAGCGTTATCATGAAGCAGCAGTGGCCTAGAGCGATTAACCAGCCTCGGTTGTTTAGCAGCTAGCTTTTCCATCATGGTTTGCAGTTGCTGACAATAGACATCTGCCGTAATCGTCTGGCCAGATTTAAGAAAGCTGTAGTGAACGACACCAGCACTAGTCCACCAAACGCTCACAAGTAACTTTTTTGGAGTCGATTTTCGCTTGGGGCATGGTTTGGCTGGTTCGGCAGGGTTCAGCCATTGCGATGAGCGCTTCCGATTATCGTACAGGATCCACTTTTCATCACAGGTAATGATTCGATTTAAAATCCCTTCATTATTGTGCCGGTTGAGTAATGCAACGCAGCAGTCAACGCGCGTTTGTTGATTTGCTTCACTCAATTCGTGAGGTACCCACCTTTCAAGCTTTTTCACCTTACCAATTTGCTTCAAGTGGATTAAAACAGTTTTATCACTAACACCGCAGCCTGCAGCTAACTCGGATGTGGTTTGCGATGGATCCGCTTCCACAATAGCCTTCAATTCTTCATTATCAACTTTGGTCTCCGGCCGTTCACGGGGCTTGTTCTGCAGGTCGAAATTTCCAGAACGAAAACGTTGGAACCAAAAACGCACTGTGTTTTTTTTTGTGGCACCGTCGCCATACACATCATTAATCCTTCGAGCCGTTTCTGCAGCACTGGTGCCACGGTGGTATTCGTACTCGTAAATAACGCGATATTTCAAGTTTTTCATTTTGTAAACTGAGTGACGCAAAGAAAAAAACAATTGAGGAAAAAACAAATGAATTATAATTTTCAAAACACAAATACACGAGTATATATGAGCTGTATAAATTTGGATTTGGAATTCCTAACCAAAGAGAAGATATTTGAGATCAAATTTGCCAGTACGGCAAAACGCCAATTTCATATGTAAGGACCTAATATTATATAAATAATCTTGTAATTTGTTTTCGTTACTGTCGTATATAGAAGTATAACTGAATTTTGGTTTACATTCGCAAATTATCTTTTTCTACATCAACATGTAATAGTTTTAAAATTTCGAATACTCTAAACATGAAAGCAGTAGAGGAATGGAGTCTCTATAAATTTGGGGTCCTTGAATAGAGTTACTTTACCCCTACCTATAGTAAATATAAGGCTGTATATTTTGAGGGATCTGTATGAAGTCCGTAGGAACGTGCGATGGAGCTGGTTGAGTAGTTATATAATTTTTTTTAATTCAGTGTAAAAACAAATTGTGTATTAAAAAAACTTTAAACACTTGAAAAAATGTTATTTAACCTGTAGTTTACCACTCTTATTATAGATTTCTAGAAAAATGATTTCATTATTTAATAAAAAAATATATTTAGCTAAAAATTATCAGAAAGTGACTTCATAATCAATGACATTAAAATATAATGTGAAAACATTTTATGACAATTAGAGGAATAAAATGCTGCGACTTTTTTTAGTTGAGAAATTATGTAAAATTGTTTTCTGTTCATGAATTTTCAGCTTCAAAATCCTGCAATTACTTGTATTGTTTCCTTAGTCGCAGTCTGGGGCGATAACACATTAAATCGTCAACTTCAGTAAACACTTAATGTTATATGATAGCAAGTTGCACTGATGCACTTTTACTTATTTTATAGGTTAGGATAGTTTATTTTTATTTATAATTAATATCAAGGAGACAGAGAATATGCGCAAACAGAAGTTTATCGTATAAACTGCAGCTGTATCCGACACAGTGATGTTTTTATAACTGAACGAAACTCGGATTGCGGGTAGGGAAGAAACACATTTGTATGTACAATTTGGTATTAAGGCGATCGTCTAGCAGAATAGGCAAATTTCACCATTTTTTCTCATATCTTCTCTTTCGTTTTTTATCACATTTTTGTAGGAACATATCTAATTTAAAAAATTTATTCATCATGTTACATATATTTTAAATACGAATATCTTATTAAAATGTCATAAACTAAATTAAATAATTGATTAATAAATAACCAAACCTTCGATGTTTTAAAAATGAAGAAAATTGCTCCACTTTGTGGGCCTTTTATGACTGAACGGCGTGTAAGATGTCTTTTTTATTCAATAATATTACAAAGTTAACGATTATCTTAAATTTGTTACAATTATAGAAAAATCTGTTAATACGTTTACATGAAATTTATGTTTTAAAAAATACTGTTTTTTAAATTATTTTTATTTCTTGTGAGTTTTTTTCGATCCTTTTAAAATAGTTTTTAACTTTTCTTCTTTAATAAATTAAAGAAATAGACATTTTTATTTTAAAATTAATACAAAAAAAATCAAAAAATTATTCTCGATTTCAGATTTTAGCTATTTAATCAAGGCACTGCGTATTGTGTCATAAATACGTTGCGTCTTGATTAAATATCTAAAATCAGGAATATCGACAAAGATTTTGTTTTTTTTTTGTTTTTATTGTAAAATTATATCTATTCTTTTGACTGTTGAAGTAAAAAAGTTGTCAACCATGTAAAAAATAAAATATTTTTAAAAAACAGTATTTTTTAAAACATTAATTGCATGTAAACGTATTAACAGATTTTTCTATAATTGTAACAAATTTAAGATAATCGTTAACTTTGTAATATCATTGAATAAAAAAGACTCACACGCCGTTCAGTCATAAAAGGCTCACAAAGTGGAGCAATTTTCTTCATTTTTAAAACATCGAAGGTTTGGTAATTTATTAATCAATTATTTAATTTAGTTTATGACATTTTAACAAGATATTTGTATTTAAAATATATGTAACCTGATGAATAAATTTTAAAATGAGATATTTCCATACAAAAATGTAATAAAAAACGCAAGAGAAGATATGAGAAAAAATGGTGAAATTTGCTCATTCTGCTAGACGATCGCCTTAAACAATCAAGATTGCGTAAAAATCATAATATAATGCCGTCATATTAATTTTTGACACCTTAATAATTAATGGCAATATTTATGACATAAAATAAACGTGTCTTACTCATTCGAAAGATTATTTACTACGTATGCTTGTTTAGATATCGCTTTTGAACTAAGCCCGAGTGATGAAGAATATATCAATAAAATATCATATATTATACAATTTCTTATGTAAAAGATTCTCTTTACTTTGAAAAAGAATAACATGGAAATAAATTCAAAATGTGGCTTCAGATGGAATTTCTTTAGCTTCGGTGAAGGACTACAAAAAAAGGACATTTTTTTCCGAAAATGGATAAATTGTTATCTTGGGTACGGTATTTCATCCTGAAGTACGTGTGTATGAAGGGGTATCATAGTTGTGGGTAAAGTTTTAAACTTTTCCAAAGTTGCCCCAACTGTGCCTCCGGCGAAGTCGTTACTTAAACCCGTGAGCACCGTTCTGGCCAAACTCACAATAAATTTCTGTAAACTGAATACACGTAGTAATTTTGACATATTCTTCATATATTATAGTGTTTGAAGCGTGCCATTACTTCGTTAATTTTCCTCCTTAAATATAATTAATGAAATGTCATTCACGACTGCATGTATAACTTAATTATTATATATATATATATATATAATATATATATATATATATTATATATATTAATACTTTTCATTCGCAACAACAAAACAGCAATTGGCTATTGCCGATTGTATAATATCTATCTATCCCCATCTACTCTGTATAACTAAATTATTTTATATATATTATCAAAATACTTGATGTTCAAGAAAGAAACAGTGATATTCAATATTTTAAAACTTATTTATATTTTATTATTATATTATATTATATATTACTACTACACTATATATTACTACTACTATTATGTATAATATTATATTATATATTACTACTAGCGTTTCGAGAGTATCATAATCTCATGACTGACTACATTAAAGTATTGAAAAAAAATTATTTTATGTATTGAATATATGTCAGTAGGCTCTTGATACCCGAGTAGTAAAATATATTTAAAAAATCATCTCTGGTGTAGATAACATATTATGTTTTCTATCGATTTAATGATAATCATGAATAATCTGTACAATTTTAACCCCAAATCCATCGATAATAGCATATCCCCTTCAACTTTTGTATCTTATTTAAATTGCTAACTTGGATCACTCGACTTGCTAAACTGGTTTATCACTCCAGTTAAAACATCAAAACAATTAATGAATCGCGCGGCACTGGCTTCGCCTTTCATACGAAACACATTGGTTTTTAGAATCTTCGATAGTAATTAATTCATTACATTAGTGTTAACGTTATTTTCTAGATTATCTCAGTCCTTTCCAGAGTGTTGTAGGGCGTCCCAGAATGTTGTGGAGTGTTCGAGAGACTTTGATCGAGCGTAATTTCTACGAATTCTATCATCTCTACAATATGCATATCGCCTATTGTTTTAATGATTTATATAAATTAAACATGAACAATATTTATCCAACTTGAGAATCGAAAAAAGTCAACATGTACACTGAGTGGCTGCATCGGAAAGCGCAATTCAATTTTAGCGCCGCGTGGGAAAAGTTAACCACAGTTTAAACTATCCCGCGCCGTTTGCGGCATTCCTGACGATTACTTGGAACGTGCCATTGGTTGCAGACTCCACCCCACCTATCCATCTAGTCGGAAAACTTCCTCAACTCTGTCTTGCACCACCAGCCTCTCCGTTGTATTAATATCTCGCATGACAAGCCTAAAGGATTTCAGTATGCGCAGTTGCATTGTGGAAGACGTAGTTTATCATGTATTTATTTTACAACTGAGCTGCTTGTTCTGTAAACTGTCCTCATTGCGTACAGAACAAGTCAACTTGTCAACTGACTGACAAGTCAACTCTGTCAACTTTTGTCTAAAGTAGGTACGTAGATTGCGAGTAGGTTGAGGATACATGTGCAAGGAAAATTGTTGGGTGCGAAGCGTACAGGGAAGTTGGGAAAGGAAACTGGACTAAACTAGGACTAGGACCGATCTAATCCGAAACATTCCGCCAGTTCTGCTGTCTCTTCAGGGTGGACTGTATCGATAACAAAGATATATTATACATGTCTCATAGAGAGGACGCTATATTTTTTATATAGTAAAATAGGTATGGAAGTCTTTTTGGGTGTTCATAGAGCTTAAGACCTATCATACGGCTGGCTTAAGTGATTACTTTGTACAATGCAACGTTCACCATATCCAGGTCGTAAGCCTTACAAACACCCAAAAAGACTTCCATGCCTACTTTCCCACATAAAAATATAGCTTTCTAGCTCTCTATGAGACATCTATAATATATCTTGATTAATGATGTCTCCCTGGGGATAAAATCTATTATTGTGTTCTTAAAAATTTGGACATACTAAAAATATTCTGTATTAATAATGTTCTTCGTCACAGACATAATTGCAATTTTAATTACCATCAGGGTTATGAACTCTATAGAATTAAGAAATCCGAGTTGTACTTAGCGTGCGTAAAAACACTTATATTTAATTGCTTCTAACCTTAATAAAACTTCTAAATAAAATAAATAAAAAGCATATTTAACCGCTTCTTACATACGTTACAGTTAGTCTGTCTATTGCAGTGTGCATTACTGCATTGATTATTGGAAAATATTAAATAAAAATATTTAAGAGCGGCCTTTCACGTGTATTCGATGCTTTGGTCGGTAGAAGCACATTTATTGATATTAAGCATTCTCTTGATTTAAATCAGGTCCATTTAAGACACATTTCTAACTTGCGGAATAGCCAAAAGTCACAAGGATCCGTGTCGGGAGAGAAAGGGGCCTGGTAAATCAGGTTATGGCCGTGTTTTGCCAAGGAAGCCTAAATCAAATTTTAATTTAATTCTGCTGCTGTAACTATGTAATAAAACCAAGTCACTTTAATTTCCCATCAATAAGCTCAATCAAAGCATTACTGATTATCTAGGTGCCTCATTTACCTTGCTTGTCACCCTCATACCATACTTACAGACTCGTACATCGAAACATTTCTAAGAATACTGAAAAAGCCGGTTGGTAGAGGCGGACTTCTTCAGCAACCTCCTATACACTGATGACCACATACCAGAAATCCCCTGAAAAGTAGCTTTCGTCTATTTGCAAATGTATATTTCTTATCTTTTCTCTAGGACAAATATAACAATTGTTCAACCAACATTTTTAAACATGATGGTGAATAAAAATGTCCTTAGGTTTTCACGGCCGTTCAGAATCTTCTGTGTATAGTTTTCTGGGATATTCTGCCGTGTGTGTGTCACACACACACGGCAGAATATCCCAGAAAACTATACACAGAAGATGATGGTGAATCATGCGAAATTGTGTCAACTAATAAGGAAAAAATGATACAAATTTGATAAAAACTACGGGATTACTTGCAACCACAAAATGGTCATAATCAAGTACGAATGTTTTTCAAATTTATTTAATTTATTATTTTTTTATTCAATTATTAAAACCAAAAAGGGGGTTGAAATAAATTAAATTATCTTCCTTTTATGGTGCCATCGCCTATCGGAAGTCGGCGATCATTCTGGCGATTACTATGTTATTTATTGCCGCACGGAACAATTCAGTCGACTTAACACTTATAACAGTCCTTCAAGTTAAGCAGCCATGCGGCGTCTTCCTACGCTTCTTTTACCACTTATTTTCCCTTGGATGATGAGTTGGTTTAGACTTTATTTTTGTCCTCTCATAATATGTCCGAGATACTCCAGCTTTCTTGTCTTGATAGTTCGCAGCACTTCTCGGTCTTTTTCCATACGCCGGAGGAATTCATCATTTGTCACTCTATCCACCCAGGAAACTTTCAATTTGCCTCTATAGATCCACATCTCAAGGACTCAACATTGCTTGAATTATAAATGATCTATCACAATATTTTTGCATTAAATATTAAAAATATAAATATCACAAGGTAATATTATTAATTAATATAGCGGCTTCTTTATAGTTGTCTTTTTCATTTCTCCACTATTGGAATAATTTCTTTCATAACCTTCCTACCTTCTCTGTAGTATGCTTTTTGTAGCCATGTCTTTCCCCCCACAGCACGTATATCGTCGGCCTATCTTTTTTGAGGTCTTCCGACTCTATTATTTTACCTAGGTTCCTAGAGTTCTGAAGTAGAGACCTTGGAAGAATACCTTGTGATATCTTACGATGCATCATGCCCTGTCTATTGCCATTATAACTTCACTACGTGATCCATGATATCCACTACTCTAGTTCTGCGGCTAATTTTTTTTTTGTTTGTTTCTTAGGGTGGATCTCTCCAAGCACGGATCTCTATGGATCGTTGCGTGCATTTGAGCTTTTTTAGATTTGTCTTTGTAAATGTCATTATCTCCTGTCCATAAGTCAATACTGGCCGTATGCAGTATTTTTTTAAAACTAATTGGGATCTCTTTGTTTTCAAAAATATGTTTAAGTTTGCCAAAAACAGACCAGCTCATTCCTATTTTTTTTCCATTTCTCCTTTATTATTTGTGGTGCAACATGATTATTTTAATTGACTCTTGTACAAACTTTATAATACACATACGTTGAATTGTATTTATCACTGAGCCGAGCACCTCATCTCATCATCATGTATAATTAATAATTTATTAATTTTAAATTTATTTTTATTTAAAATAATTACAAGGTAAAAATATATATTCATTTTTTAATACTGAGAAAATATTACAGATTAAAATTTCAATTTGAGTCCATACTTTTTCGTTGCGCCTGCCTTTCTTTTCAACGCCATCTTCTTAAATAATATCATTAATCATTTAGTGCTTTTCATGAAAACGAGATGCGAGAATAATACGGTATTGTTGGATTTTAAACAGAAGATTCAACAAATAACTGTAATTTCTTTATTCCTTATTCGACAATACAATCGGGTCTATTTTGAAGAACTTGGAAAATAACGAGTTAATTTAAGGATTCTTTGATAAAATCATGGGATCGTGATGGCGTCAGACAAATTACAGTTAAAATTAATTAAATTAAAATTACTGGACCACAATTTAACTGGAGATCTATTCTGTAATTCATACAAAATTTCGCACTAGTCAATCGAGAATTTTCCACTTATATCACGTCATTTGCATCGCTCTGATCACCACCGAACGCTTTTCATGCGTAGGTTCCTTAACGCTGGTCGGTATCTTCACTGAAATCATCCGTAGCTATCTGTTTCGCTCTTTCTATGGTTTTTCTTTTTTTTTCTATGGTTTTTCTTTTTTTTTGTTAAAAATATCTATTCCATGTAGCAGTCAGGTTGCCCCGGAATATATAATATAAAATAATACGGAACATAATCTCGGGTTGTTTCGAGTATGATCGACTGACTTTTAAACATTTCCAGTGATTTATTATCTACTGTCAAACGTGTAGTACTGTAAAATTCTCAAATACTTGTACTTTATCCATATCTCCCAATTTATAATAAAGATAAAAGGTAAAGATCATATGTGAAAGCGAGCTATGTATTCTCCGATGTTTTTTTTTTTTGTATTTTTTCCATATCTCCCAATTTATGATAAAGATAAAAGATAAAGATCATATGTGAAAGCGAGATATGTATTCTCGATAGTTTGTATGGATTGAATTTCAAAAAAATATATATTATAATACAGCGATACAACAATTTAACCGACCTTTTAGTAAAATCTGAATTACATAACACAAACCACTTTTGATATTAGCGACTCATATATGTGACTTCATATGTATTCGACCTAAGCGAAGCATTGGAGGTCAATCAGTAGGTACAGTCGGCCAAATAGGTCTCGTTTTCTGCGATGGGCTATGACCCATTTGGCCGAACATTTACTTGGCAGGGTCCACTCTTGGCAAAAGGTTTTATTGTTGATACGGCCTTCGCTTTTCAAACAAAACTGATAAGAAATTAACAAGTAAAACACTACGGTGAAAGTATTATTTACTCACAGAAAATGTTTATAACTTCAATCCCATAAATTACATCACTCGAAATTTATGTTTGGTCAAATAACGAGAAAAAATCTTTTTTTCTAGATCTAGAATAGGTATAAACCAGTTCTTGCTTTGAAACCAAATAGAATCAATAATGAATTTTTTTTAAATGCAAGTACCTAAATCATGAAAGAAACATGAAAGTTTCATATAGGTATATCATACGTTTTAATGCATAGATTGTATAATTACAATTGCAAGATAAATAAGTTGTACCTACATTTGTTCAGTTCATTACCAACTTACATAATTTACTGGTAATAATTTTACATGGTAACACTTTTTCTTATTTAATAATTCTTTCTGTTTCCACATTTTCCGCTTTTATGTATGTATTTGATTATGCATTCAAATATGTTCAGGCTCTTACATTTGATAATTATTTAAATATTAATGTATTATCACGAGAAACAGAAAGAATTACACATAATGGAGGATTTTACAGTACTCTTAATGTTTTAAAGTATCATGGCGGTCCTCGTAAACTAATGAGCATGTCACTTGCTTCTCACACCGAGAGTTCTGGGTTCGATTTCCCATGAGGTCACAATTAATCTATATGATTTTTTGATTTAATTCTATTTTTTTACGCTTCAATGAGCCAAGAGGCCCAATTGCAGAAGCGAAACACATGGTAGTAAATCATATAAATAGTGACTATGCCGGAAATCTGTATAATTTTTTATTTCATATTTTTTTTCATTCATTTCATTCTATTTTTTACGCTTCAATGAGCCAAAAGGCCCAATTGCAGAAGCGAAATACATGAAAGTAAATTATATAAATAGTGACTATACCGGGAATCACAACCGATTTATTTTTTATTTTTTTTATTTTTATTTATTTAAAAATCCTTGTTTACAAATAAGATACTTAATACTAATTTAACAATAAAACATAAGATAAAACATAAGATAATTTACACATTTTTTTGTTTTGTTTAATTTGTGGATTATGCCACTCTACTAGGCTACGCCTGTCCCAGAGTGGCGTTATAGCACACAATTATAATATTTTTTCGAGTTCGTCAGTAGTATTTATTTTCATAAAGGAGAATACATGATTAAGTAATATGTTTGTTGTGTCCTCTTCATTACGAAAAAATTGAAAAACTCATGTTAAACCCAAAATTTCACACTGAAAATATAACGTGATGATATCTCCTCCATCTGTTAAGATGTGTGTGAAAAAATAAAGTTGGATTTGGGAATTCGAAAATGAAGGTAAGAGAGTTTTTTTTTTTTTTTTTTAATCTGACATCGTTGAAGTATCTCCCTTTCAGGTCAACGAGAACTCATGACCACGTTTACATGCTTGGCTGAAAGATGCTACTTCATCATAAGAATTTGATTACACTGCGTAAACCTAAAACTGTATTTACATTTAAACTGGGAGGAATATGTAGGGTCTCGTAATCAGATTTCCGAAAGTCCTTGATTTAGCGTTGGAACTGGATAATAGTTGAAGTACCGCTACAAAACTCAATCAGAGCCTTAACCTAATGGACGCACCCGTCGCGAAACCTTTTGTGAAAGTACTGAAATCATCCCCTCCCGTTTAGATTTGAAGCTGAATATGTACTTTGCAGGGCGCTCATTCTGTGGGATATCTGAACATTTTTCATTGTTTTTCTGTGAGCTTTGTCTAAAGTTTTCCTTTATCCCTTTGGAACCTCTGTCGGCAATAATTGAACGCTATGGAAGTCAAATTTTTAGGAATAAATTTATGAAATCTCAAGGATGCCAACCGAGAACTTGGTAAATTTATTATAAGGAGAGGATAAGGAGAATCAGGATAATACACAGGCACCTAAAATAACTTCTTTGTTATTTCCAGGTTTTAAATGTAGCAAGCAGATTCATACAAAAAACATATAAATAATACTTAATACTTATGTGTCTATGAAAGACGTATTTACAAAAATTTGTTGTTAATGTACTCGTACCAATGTAGGACACATTTTTGATAAAAAGATTTAGCCATCACCAAATTGAACTTTTTTCCAATTCGGAGGATACAAGTATACATCCATCCGTATCTAAATTCTTGATAATTTGTTTTTGATATGGAGAGAAATGCGAGAAATTAATATTTATATTACGTTTATCATAATTTGTGACAAAGTACACAGAGGATCGCTACTTGCCAATAATTAGGCCTGTCTAAGGATGGTTGGTGGGTTTCATGAATTGGTTTAAAATTCATAAGTATTACGGTTTAATAAATATTTTTATTAATGTAAAATGCCAAATTACCTAGTTTAAACCAGCATTCAATTATAATCATACCGAGACATTTATTCACTTTCATATACGGTCCTTACCAAATAGAATAATAGTGGCTGATTTAAGGACACTATATTAAATTATAAATGGTTACCTTGATACACAAAATGTTCTTTGCGAAATTAAAGTAACAGTTCCCGTCAGAATCACCTCAAAACGTAGTATATATTTTTTAATTTTTTTTGGTGCGAATATCACATACTTCTATCGCGACTCATTAGAACGTAAAATATTCTTCATTGACAAAGTAATATAGACACATTTTGAGATTGTAAATCAAAATTCAAAACGAATATTTTATTGCAATTGACAATAGATCATTGATTGATCATTGATGCAACAGATAAAACAACTTCCTATAGGTATGATTAAATCTTTTGTAATATAATAATGTAACATAATAATAATATTATTTAGATGATATTGTACCCTCCCAGCGCGAAACCCGCGTCTTGGCTAACTCATGAAAGTGTCCGAGATTTCTCTCGTTCTTGATAAGGTGACTGTTCCGTACGGACCCGTGCCTCACCCCTCTAGTCATGCAATCATAATCTCTCGCGCATCTTCATAAACTCACAAGCCCAGGGGATGTGCTCCGGCGTCTGAGTCACACAAGTGCGGGTGCACCAGGGTGATGCGGCGAGGCCCAGACTATGTAAATTTCTCCGAGACTCGCCGTGTTCCGACACCAGCTGCATCGCGTGGTGATCACGCACCAGAGGATCTCCCCTGCCTATCTCTCTCACGGCAACTCTGAGGAGGAAGGAGTATGTCCACCTCTCCAGTGGCGCCGTTTCCCACATTTCTTGCCATTTTCCATAATCACAGTTCTTATTCTATCACATAACCCCTGGTAACTGGCATCCAAGGGACTAAAGTTCACCTGAAAAAGAGTGATCTCCAGCCCCTTCCTCAGCGAGCTGCGAGCATTGGTTTCCAGCACCTGAAGATCAGCGGGTAAAACACCCGCAAACAAGGTTGAACAAGCGCTGGTTACACACGGTCAAACAGTCGCTGGTTTCACTGTTTCGTTGCGGTTTTTATCGCTATTATTATCACATTCATCAAACGTCAAACAAAGATAGTTGTGTAGTAGCCGGTCGGTCCCCTTTTATGGATAAATTTCTTGTCACGATAGTTCTAGAATCAATGAGAATAACGATTTAAAGACAAATACACGAAAAAACTTGATTTTTTCAAAAGTGTGATATGCGGGGTTTTGTTTTATCGTGAGATATATATATAATTCTCGGATAATCCGCTTGTTAATCGAACGCTTATTAAATACCTACTGTGTAATAAAGAAAGTAAGAACTTAGTGGACGCTAAGCTCTACTTTTCTAGTAATGTGCGTTCCTCTTTGTTGAATTAGTGTGATCGAGGTTTTATTGAAAAAAATCAAGAACTATCGCTAAAGTCTTGCGATATTCTTGGCCCGTTGGGAAATATAAATGAAGATTGTATTGAAAGTATTTCTCATTGGCTTTCATCACCATGATAACCATTATTTCCCTTGGGCCAACATTTACTTTCTCCAAATAGAATATTATCAAACTTTTCTGTACGAACATAACATACAATGAAAAACTGATGGATTTATTTTTAATCTATATTATGATTGCTCTGATCTACCGTACAGTATTGCATTTCTTTAAATTACTAGCCAAAAAACAAATGGAAAAATGAAAAATCGTATAAGGTAGCGAGAAGTAGGTACCTACAGATTATTTTAAAATACATTCAGTAAAAATATTATAAATATAAAATATTATCATCGTGAAATAAATTTTAACATTTTCTCTTTTACTCCCTTTCTTTTAATGGTTTCTTCAAATTGGCATCAATACAAATGAGTAATGACCCCGACGCGTACAGTAGGCACGAAACCTGATTCAACGAGAAAGGGAGTATAATAAAAATTAAGTTTTATTGGTTAGTTTTTATCGCTTTAAAAACCTTTTTTTTTTTTTTGAAAACTTCATATTCCAGTTTGAATCAAGTCGCAGACTTTATATCACCAAAGCATGTGTATACACATATAATATTGTCTTTGATATACTGCGACGTAATATTGGTCGACTGTCATATTAATTTCCTTCAGGTTAGAACGTCGCATTCCGCATATTTTGGATATAGTTTATCTTCATTAATAATTTAAGGGCACGGCATAAAGAATAAATATGTCACTATAGGAATGTTGTCCCCAAATCAATTATAAATGGTTATTGCGTGTGTTTAATACGTATCTCAGCAACAATCAAAGCAAGCGCGGGAGCGGCATTACAGGTTTGCTCGGGAAGACAGATAGGTCGCGGGATAAACCTATTATTGTATTATTACTGGAATAAACGCATGAATATATGATATTTTTGAGTATACTGAAAACTTACACGCTCACGAAGAAACACTACAGTACATTATAGTTCTGATAGATTAGTTAAATTTTTGATAATATTTTTGTAAATTTGTGTCGTAAATAATGGAAAAAAATTGACGACGAGGGGAATAACACATTATTTAAAAAAAAAATTCGTATCAATGTGCGTGAAAAGTTTTTTTTTTTCTGCGGGTCCGACATAAATGGAGTAATGTTAAGGCTGGATTTTAGATGCTTCGAGATCTCCTGCCTGAATTTTTTTTCAGGAAGTTACGTCATGAAATACTCAGTAGTATTTCTATAGAAATGTACCTAAATAGTTAACGATTTTACGGATGACTTTAGGTAAAGGAAATCGTGCTTGCTGTTATAAAACATTGAACACTTTGTCAATTGTGACGTCCTACCAAAAATACAAAATAAACCAAATTCTTTAAATTACAAATGACATAAAGAAAAATCTAAGTTTGATTGGGGATTTAGGGGAATGAAAATGGCTTTGTACAGGCCGCATGGAAAAGGCGCTTAAAACTCATATATGAAAGCTTCACGCAATTTTGAACATATATACAACTTCCAAAAAATGAATAAGCATGGTATATTCTATCATGGGTGGAAATGGCGAATGTTACAATTGTGTAAAGTGATCACTTAAGCCTACCAAAAGACAGGTCATAAGTCCTGTTACACCCAAATGACTTCTATACCTACTTTCCCATAATTAATACAGTTTCGGCTCTGTGAGATATCTATAATATACACTAATTGATTAATAATGTCTCTGTGACATAAATCCAGCACTGTTCTGAAAGATTTGAACAAACTCAAAATATTCTGAATTGTAAATACTGGTCAAAAAGGAATTTAACAAAAATTGGAAATAATATTTCCTGTCGTATCCTAGTGTAATGCAAGTATTCGGATGAATTTCATTACACATAATAAAAAGGATATTGCTCCCTAAATTCCGTAAAATCAATTGTAGATTTTCTCATTAGCGACATCTGTGGGGATTTAGGGGAATGAAAATGGCTTTGTACAGGCCGCATGGAAAAGGCGCTTACAACTCATATATGAAAGCTTCACGCAATTTTGAACATATATACAACTTCCAAAAAATGAATAAGCATGGTATATTCTATCATGGGTGGAAATGGCGAATGTTACAATTGTGTAAAGTGATCACTTAAGCCTACCAAAAGACAGGTCATAAGTCCTGTTACACCCAAATGACTTCTATACCTACTTTCCCATAATTAATACAGTTTCGTCTCTGTGAGATATCTATAATATACACTAATTGATTAATAATGTCTCTGTGACATAAATCCAGCACTGTTCTGAAAGATTTGAACAAACTCAAAATATTCTGAAAAATCTAAGTTTTGACAAAATATTTGGTCATCACCGGGATACCGAATTCGATATTTTTCTTATTGGGGAACTGCGTAATCAATTTTGCTGTATCATCTATTTAAGATTAAGAAAAAAATGATATTAAAATATAATCAAATCGAGTCACCATTGGCAAAAATGGGCCGGGTGTCACTTTTGTTGGTCACACTATAGAGTCTATAGTATAGCAACTATTGACTTTTTGCATTCATATTTTATTGCATATTTTATAATATACAGTATTAATGTAATCTGAACATGTAAAAATATGTAACTAAATAATTGGTTAATGTGTTCTGTGGATCTAGGTTATCTTGTGTAGGTGTGACATTTTGAATTATAATAGGGTGTCTGCAAGAATATCAACATCGACATTACAGTCAACACAATATGTATTGTAAGTGCACATTCTTGAGATTAGAGAAAAATAACTAACATTATTATTAGAGAGCTGACTAATTCTAAGATGGACTTGTTCTTAGGCTCTTACAAGATAAATCAGTAACATAATTCTACTGAAGAACTTCAGTACGATGTTGAGAATAAAAACGAAACATCTCCGCGTAAACTCTCTCAATTTGTAAGATAATAAAATCGGAAACATTTTATAAATTGGAGAAAGTCGTGTGAAAACAACGCTGATTTTTTATAGGGCAGACAATGTACTAGATGGCGGCCTCAAAAGCGGAGAACGTCTAAAATAAAATCTAAGGTCATAATCCAGAAGGGTTGGTGTCCAAGCTGAACAACCCTCTTCGAATTTCCGGTACGATGGATAATAGATCGATATTATACATAGTTCCCATAGAAATGTTGCAAAAATCAGTGATTCGGATGAGATAAAACTGAATATGTCATCTGGTGCTCCAGATCCAAACCATTATATTTCAGAGTGCCAATTGCTTTGATAAATAATACACTCGCGAGTTAAATTACAAATACGTTTTTAAACGAGTCATTTATATTGATGGATTTGGCTTCAAAGTTGTAGAGATGTAGAGATTAATGATTATCGTTAACTTGGGTGAAATATAAAATATAATTTATAATTTAACTCATCTAGAAATAATATATTTTTTTACCCTATTTAATGGGTCATTTATTATTAGTATTAATTACTCTATTATAAAACGCCGAATATGTATCGAACAACAAAAAAAATCATTTCAATGCAAATCGAACATTAACATTAAAAATTTATAATACTGTTAAAATCTCAATAATAGTCATTTTGCTGTCTGTCTGTAACTTCCTGTAACGTCCATAACTTCTTATAATATTTTTCTTTTCTTTTTTATAAATCACCGTGCCATTTTTAAATCATCGTACAACTAGAGCGTTATAAACGCGTAAATTTTTTTAACGTAAGAAAAATGGATAATACTTTTGCGTTGTATATTATACATATAGCCTGATGACGTACGAAGATGTCACGCTTTTGATTTTATTCTCATATTCTGTGATCATGTGATAATACGCATGACTGTTAAGAAATATATTTCCTGCCTGTTTTTTATACAGTGCCCGTCGAAAGTTTCTCGCATAGCGTAGCCTTTTGTCTATTTCCTTATCTCATCTCGCGTCCTTTGAACGAAGTACCTTCTACTACTAGATATTTAGATGAGTCGAAATGTTTCATCCTAGTGAAACCTTTTAAAAGGGTGTATTGAAAGATTACTAGTATTTGTCAAATTGGACTTAAATAATTGATTTGTGTTTGTTTTGGTTGTTGGTTGAGTGAGATAACTAACTGTATTGTTAAATTTTTATCATGCGAGTATTATGACTTTCTTAGCTTGTGCTACTGCTTTTCACTCTATATTATTACATTGATTATTAATTTTTATTATATTATGTTTCCTTATGCTTGTGCTTTGTTATATACTTTTACTTTATATTATATTTATTTGTATATTTTTGTTCTTGTATTTTACGTATTTTCTTTCCACTTTATGTCATTATTATTTTTATATGTTATTATTTTTTTCTTGATTGTATTTCTTGAGCAATCATTTAATTTAAATTTAAACTATTCATTGTATAAATCTACACTTTTCCTATTTGTTTGTAAAGGCCCTGTAGAGCGTTAATAAATAAATTAAAAATAAATAGTAAGCACTTCGAGTTTAGATTATGCACTTTTATAAAGGTCAAATATTATAAAGGAGTGAAAATAACTTTCGATCTCCATTATTTTATAAACTTTTCATGTTTTACCTTTTACAGATGATTTCAATGCACGATTTCATGCAATTTTATAAAAGATTAAACATTATAAACGAGTGAAAATAACCTCTTCTGTTCTTCATTATTTTTTTATTCAGTAGAAGATTATATACGAGATTTTGCGATAGTTTTTACATGAAAATAATCTATTTTGCACAACCAGTAATTAGTGTACTGCTATATATTATAAACACCAGCCACCGTTTTCAAGTTGTATAGGAAAGGCCACCCGATTAAAATAAAAACAAGACAATTGCGTGACTAAATGCTGTACAATAAATTTTTTTAGTTCATTTAAAATACTATACATTGTTAAATTATTTTAAAAAATATATATATTATGTAAGCGAATATGAAAATATTAATAGGCCTGAGGTGTATCGCGTACATTCAAGAACATCACTACGTGGGTGCTGTGCTTTCAAAATATTTTGCAAATATGATTTAGATACACGCGACTCTGCAGATGACGTCATACACTAATGAAATACGTGTTTTATCTTGTAATGTGAAATTAAATTTAAAAGATAAATATTATTTATAATATTTAATTTTCTATTAACCTACACATGTACCTATGTACCACAAAGCAGAAAATCCGTTTGTCTGATTCAACAAATACGTACTCTCAAACTGTTTACTCTGATGTTGTGAAATTTACGTAGTTTACCCAGCCCGGAATTTTTAGGTCAACGCCACTTTTTTCAGTTAAAAATGTTATTTTCGTCAGATATGGTATTTTCAAATTTTCATTTACTCTAAGCAACTTACTCAATTGAATGGTGTATTTTGAAAACGTTACGAGTCACATTTTTTTCCAAAAATGAGTTAAGTATACAAATATCTTCAGAATACCTAAATACACAAATCTGATACAAATACGTTCTATGTTTGTATTTTTTTAAAGTATTTTAGAGAATTGCGAAAATGAATGTATTTCGAAAACGTTACGACTCCTGGAATTGCTATGTTTTCTAACTACATGCCGCGTTTGACAGCAGATTCTAAAGGGCGACAGTTACAGTTGACAGTGTAAACGTGACGAAAATATTAATTTACACCCAAAAAGAAGAAAAAAGGAATACTAAATTGTGAAAATTATAAATTTAAACCTATAAAAGAAATCTATATTAAGAGGCTTACAGCATATAAACCATGTGTAAATAAGGAAATTCCACCAAAATCTGTGGGCGAAGATTGCAAGTAGGTACGTATTTGACACATGTACTTTGATTATGCGGTATAATATTAAATAAATATAATAATATATATTTAACTGTAATTTCGGATATTTTAAAAGCACCGTATGTATTACCGAGAAGCGAATCTCAACGTTTCGTTGAATACTTATCCAACGTCATCAGGAGGACGACCTTTATCCGCGGAGGTGGAGGTCGGACTGATTAGGTGCTGCTTTCTAGGGCGTAAATTGTATGCTCTCTTGTATGTATGTAATATTCTCTTCTTCTACAATAGAGGTCGCCAGTGTGTACTAGTTACGTCGGCGGATTTTACTGCGACTTCTCTCAAGGGTTGAATCAGTGTCGTTAGAACAGGGCGCCAAATACTTGATAGTTTGTAACTGTCATCTCTATTGAAATTGGGATGTTTGTATATTTCAATGGACTCCCTCACTAATCTGGGTATAAGGTGCGGTTCTGTTGATAAGATTTTTGCCTCGTCAAATCTGATGAAGTGACAGAGCCTTTGGATGCATGTTCGCAGATTGCCGATGTATTCGAGTTGTTGTTTTTAATTGCTCCAATGTGTTCCTTCAATCGTGTAGCGATATTGCGTTTGGTTTGTCCTATGTAGAAAGCTCCACAATCGCATGACACTCTGTACATACCTAGAGACTCGAACGATGTGTTATCTTTTACACTACCTAACATACGTGAGATCGAACTATGGGGGCTGAAAAGTGTTTTTATATTTAATTTCAGCAACACCCGGCAGATTTTGTCAGTAAGACCTCTGATGTAAGATAAGTATGCTTTATTTATTGGAACATCACATATGCTAGATCGTTTTCTTGATGCGTACGTCCGTACGTTCGGGGAGTATCCGTTAGCTATGAGTGCATCCTGCACTGTGTTTCTTTCCGAGGCAATGTTTTCCTTGTCGCGAATTCTGTCAGCTCGTGTTGTTAATACTGTGGAAACCAACCTCAGTTGCGCTTGATGATAATATATGTTCTAAAAAATCGCGGCATTGGAAAGAATTGTAAATGAAAGATGTGACTTATTCTAATGAAAGCTGTTTCAAATAATATTTTATGCATTAAGGTAACGGTAAAAAATTCTATATCAAGTCAGCGACTATTCTTCTATCAGATAAATATAAGTAAATTAAAGTGAATTCTTTAAAACCTGGATGTCCAGAAAGGATTCAATTTGGAATTCGTGCCTACTGCTTTCTCTGGACGTGACCCATTGCTGTGGCTCAGTTATTGATCAAATTGTTTACCGAGAAGACACGAAAAAAATTAATTTCAATAAACGAACAATGATTTTTCTCGGTGAACAAACTAAATTTTATTTTACATTAATTTTCTTTTAGGATTTTTAAATTATCGAAATGATGAAAAAAACTCACAAAAGTTTATTTATTTGGGATTGCGATCTTGAGAGTAGTTGATACCCTCTTTGGACGGGACTCTTTTCCTGACCATCTTCATGTAGGGGGTAATTGTATATTTTCATAAAAAATTATACGGAAGAAAGTGGATAACAATTTCCCTCAATATTGTTTGAACCTACATCATGGCTGCCATGTTCACCTGACATGACACTCATAAATCTATTCTTTATCGCCGAAATATACCTTTTTTGGACCCGTAATAAAAGCACGCTAGGTAGTAACAGTTGTTTCTGTGCAGAATAAAACAATATAACAGGTTCATTGATTTGTATATCTTATGGTGTGTGTACACGGTGAAACCATAATCCCTTATCTTGGTGATTTGACAGTAAAGGCAGCAATATCCAAATAATTTAAAAAATATTTTGAATGCAGTCACCGAGGAAATTCAATCATTAAAATGTAAGAGCATAATGTACATTGCATAAACCAATTACAAAGATTCACAGATGTTTGAGGCGTAGTAAATTAAGTACAATGTCGGATAAGAGAATATTTGTACTTCTAAGATGAATACAAAAAAAGAATAGGAAGAATCCAAACGAAGCTCGTAACTACTGGGCTGCTATTGTAAATCCTCGAAACATCGTAAAACATACAAAAGTGAAAGCGTCGCGCGTCGTTGTGTTGCTGTGCGCAACATTTTTTGTGTTATTTATGGAAGAGAACCGTGTGGCGTGTGTTGCTAACGCGTGTGTAATACCAGCGATAATAAATCAAGAGAGTACCTAAGTGTAAAATTGAAATTAATTTGATGAAAAGTAATTGAAGTGATTAAAACTGCGTAAATTAGTGCAAATTAAGAAACAGCGTAAAAAAGGGCGTGAAATATTTTAGAAATTTTAAGTACCTATAAATTTAAGAACAGTGTTCGGATTTAATTCGTGTCCAGTGATTTTTGTGAAATTAAATTTTTATTTAATTGTTTTTGTGTTTTATTTGACTTTCACAGTCACGTCCCATGATAATATTATTCATGTGTATATTCAAAAATAATATAACCATCGAGGAAAATATTTCTGGAAGGATATTACTATGGCTGATGAACCTGAGGCAATGGTTTGTCCAATATACTGTAGAGCTTTTTTGAGTAAAAGTGAACAAAGTAACGATAGACAAAATTATAGAATAAGATGGAGGTATATATGTAATTATATATTTTTAATAATTTAATCTCAGACCGCTTCCATTTATCATGCAATTTATGAATGAATACTTTATATGGAAGGAATTTTTTTAATGCTATCATTTAATACGTCGATATGATTGCTCAGTTCGTTCAAAAGTTGCTCGCTACGCGTAATGGCATACCTATTTATTACACTCGTTATGCATTTTGGGAAATTAATATCATCGACAGCCAGCTCGACACAAATACCGCGAAAAGAAAATTAGGAATATTGAAAGAAAGTATCGCTTGTTATTGCAGCGAACTTTGCGTCCTGCACAAAGAGTAGAATGAGTAGAACATAAAGAAATATGCATTTAACATCGCAGAGACAGAGAATTGATGGTCGTTTCCTTTTTAGTATTTGTACAATTTTAGCTGGTGACGGTCTTTAATCTGAATCTCCACGACTTTGCAAATTGAATTTGTTTCTGTAGGTTATACTCCTCTGCAAGTGACGCACTGTGAGTAGAATTACAATATCAAGCGTTGTATTATCTTCAGATTCCCAAGAATTTCTTTGTACATAATAGTGGACGATTTTTCGTTTTGTAGATTTTGGTAGATTAGTGACGTCTCATCATCTGATATATAATTGCGAAATATTTTGAAACAGCTTAGATTCTTTTTTATAATAATACATTGCATTTAAAATATTGACATTATGACCAATATATTATTACATAATTATCTTGTGTTTCCAGAGTAGCACGACGGTCTCACGAGTCCCCTAAAAATTTGATGATTTTGTCGGTCCAACAAGATTATTCCTCTCGGGTGTCATTGGATGACTGTGTTTGCCTGACGATTGTCCTTCTTTTGAATGACGTGGCCTGCTTATTTCCATTTCATATTCTTAGCATATCATGTAAACTAATGTTTCCAAAAATCAACAAGATTTTATCTTTGCATGATGCCGTATGTATGACGTTTCCATGACGCTCTAAATTCCCCTTTTTTTAGCCCGTACAATTAGTTAATCGGAAAGATAGAAAAATGTTGGAGGCATTCGATTTAAAAGGGGTGGTGGCCTAAAATAATTAAGAATGAGGATGTTTTGAGGAGAGTGAATGAAAGGATGTCCATAATAAACACCATATAATATCAAAGCGAAGGCCTAGGCAAAAATACCCGTACATCCACCAAATATAGAGCAAGATAAATGCCAATACTTACAGACACATAGTTGGTGGTGCCCAAGAACAGAATTACAAGGAGAGAAAAAATCGTTATTGTTTGGAAAACACAAATGATGTTATCTTTATACGAGTTTCATTATAATTTTATATTTTAGTAGGTACTCGAATTTAGAGAGTATCAGAATCTCTCACCGACGGGTGTAGTACTTAAACTTATACTTTAATAATAATAATTTTAATTGTATACTGTATCCGCTCTAATAAAGAAGGTCATTAAATGGGAGAATTATAATTATCATATTTATTTTTAAGTTTAGGATTAGTTGCCATCCTGATAAACGAAATTGTATTTTCCGAAACCGATTACTTTTATTAAAAAAATATATAATGATTATCTACAAGTTTATTATAAATTTATAATAATTCAAAAATTGCTTTTTTAATGAATTTAAAATAAAATTTGGCGTGAAATTTATTTAGAAAAGATAATAATGCGTCTATTAAGTAAGGCCTTGTTTATTGCAAATTAGTGAGTGTGACGAAGAAATGGCGAGCATTAAGTACTCCATATGAACATTTCATACCGATGTAACAAATATATCACTGAGGGTTACATCCTCTCTCTATTTTGTAGGAAAACTCAAGTTAGCCAATGGGGTGTAGTCTTTTAACTGTGCGGGGTGCTCACCCCCGCTACCCCTACTCATTATGCGCGACACAGCTTCCCCGTCAGGGTTAATGAGTGATTTGTGAGAAGTTGCCTTAACTACTAAAGTAACATTGAAACATGTGAAGACTTCATAATTTTACCACGATTCGGAGTTAATATCTCAGAAAATATAAATCAAAAGTGATTTACGTGTATTCCATAAATGTTTTTGCGCCGCTGTTTTTACGCTATTGGCTGCTTTTATATTTCAGGCTTATGAAGGATTTGCTTGTCGATATTTGAGTTTGTATATAAAGGAGTACTGTTTTTAGAATCCAGGTCCTTCGAGTGTTCGACATGTATCGCTGATGTATGTTAATGTTATCGTGTAAATATGTTTTTGTATACAGTTTATTACTGTTTTTTAATATATGTAAACATTCTTTTAAATTATTTTATTAAACTGCACATGCGGTCTGTGTGCGAGAATATATTAAAGGAAACGTTAAATATTAAAAATGCAGTACATTTAAGTTATCACCATAGTTCATTGTTATAATTTTTCAATACTTTTTAGTCAATAATTGCATACAATTTGGTCCAATCTTCGGATTTTTTCGTATTTATCTAGATTTTTATTCATTATTTGTCTTGTCTTTAAATCTGTGTTGTACTTCTGGGGCAATATGCCGCGTTTCGGATTGCAATTCAGGGTTCATCCACAATACCACACACATCCACAACAACATATCAGGGCTGATGTGTTGTTGTGAGTGAGTCATTTTTTCTAAAGTGTATCTTCTTACGTTTTAATTAAAAACTTTTTAATAACTTCCGTTAAGAAATAGTTTGATGTTTTAACTTCGGACCATTGTGACACACAGCGAAATGAAATTATAAGAAGAAGAAGCTTTAAATTTAGAAGGCATTTAATAACGGAGGACATCTCTTAAGATACCAGGAGTTGTCAGTAGCGACAGTGATAATGATGATAAAATTATAACTACTTATTGAAATAAAAATTTTCAAGATATATCATAGATGTCCCACAGAAACGATTTTTTGTAATTGCCAAAATAGGTATAGAACTCTTTTTGGATGTTAATAGGGCTTAGGAACAATTGTACGACTCGCTAAATTGATCGCTTAACACCATGTAACAATTCCATACATGATATACTACCACATCTATCAATTTTTTGGAAGTTGTAATTTGCGCACCATGTTTCATAAGTGAGTTATATTTTTACCATCTGTGGTCAAAATTTGTCATTCCCATAAACCAGTACAGATGTCTTCATTGGTAAAGAGATATCTGTATTTTTAGTTGAACTTTTTGAAGGAATGTTCTTTTAAATGCATATGACATTCTTTCGAATTATTAATATTACACTATCGTGGGTGGAATTGGTGAACATTATATTGCGTAAAGTGATAACTTAAGCCAGCCGTACGATAGGTTGTAAGTCATGTGAACACTTAAAAAAACTTTCATACCTACTTTTTCATATAAACAAAAATAGCTTTGTCTCTATGAGACATCTATAATATATCTTGATTATTGATGTCCCTCTGAGGATAAAATCTTTCCGGGGAAAAAATCCAAAAAGTATTAAGTTCCTGAAAAATTTGAATACACTCAAAATATTCTGAAACAATATTAGATTTATATATTTTCACGGAAGTCGACAAGATAATGATGTACGCTGTGATTTAATAATTGCCCCTCTCCTCAATAGTCAAATTAATAATTTGATAGAAAAATCAATAACACACATATTCAGTAAATATGAAACTGAAAAGGAATTTTATAAAGCAATGAAAGAAAAAATTGTTCTGCTGTGTAAAACAAAATAAACCTGCGTTTAAGCAAAACATCATTATTAGTCTAGAGAATCTAATTTCGTAATGAAGAGTAATTTTTCTCATTCTGTCCTGTTTTAACAATAAGAGGAATAGACCGTGAAAGCTCCACGATGAATCACAGTAGCAGCATGAGTAAAAAGGTGTTACCAAGTATTCCGCATGTACAGAATTGCTCTAGAATATTGAAAGCCTTTCGAATGTCATTGCAGGATTCTAGATTTTAAACGAGCATTTCAAACAATATATCGAAATGTAATTTTGGATAAATGATAGAAATATGGCATAACAGGAAAAGCATTGTAATGGATCTGAAGCTACCCGAATGACAGATGATATCAAATAACTAAAATGAATGATCGTACAGCAGATCCAATAAAAATGAGCTTGGTGTACCACAGGGCCCGTTTTGGTACAATTATTATTTATCATATACATAATACGACATTATCTCAACACTAACGAAATAAAAAATAAGATTATCAAATAAACAAATATTTTAATAAGAGGATGAAACTAAATAAGGATATTCATTCATACAATACAAGGTGCGGCAGCAATATAAGTCTTCAGAAGAAACACTAAAACACACAAAAATGTTTGATATACATAGGACTTAAAACCTTATATAATACAAGCCTATATATACAATACAAAATACAGTGAATTCAAAAAGTTTACTTTGAAAAACTTTTGAATGACTAATGATTATATACTACAATATTTTTTTAATGTAAATCGTGTATAATTGTAAAAAATATTGTATAAAATTGTTGTTTCCCATATTGTATATATAAAATATAGAAATACATATATTATATATTCCCAAAATATTGAACTAAATAAACAGCGAAATAAAAAAAAATATTATAAATTTATTTTTTTATGGGGTCCGTCTGGACTAACGATTTTATATAATATGTTTGTTAATATGACGATTCTGGTTAAGAGTGGCGTAATGGCAATGCATTTTCCCTCTATTTCGGTGGCAACGAAATATTTTTTCGATGGATAGATTTTTTCTGTACATCGTTCTATTTAATTATTACAATTTTATTTTAAGAATCTAAAAACTACGATTATGTTATAAAACTATAAAGCGAGAGTATGATTGTGTTACCGCATGCATGTATATTTTTTTCTTGCTGCAAGTAAAACTGGTTAAAGAGATCTCTATTTAAATATGTATCAATTAGATGCACTGAAAAAGTATAACTATTGAACATTTAATTGCCACTTGCCGGCATATTAAGTTATCATAACATCATGTTAGCAATTTCATTTCACGTCGAATTCATTGAATAAAGATTTGTTTTTAAAACCTAAGAATCGATTTTCAAAATCGCAGGATCACATGAAAATGTGTTTTCACTAAAATAAAGAATAATAATACACTAAACACGGTGTGTACCAACTCACCCCAAAGTACCTCTTAGCTAATGTCACGTTCCACTAAATTCGAGACACGAAATACAAGCGCGTCTTCCTAAGTTGGAAACAAAGTTTCCTTAGTCAAAATGCATGGAAATCTAAAGTGAGAAAGTTTTGGTATTCTATGAACCAAAGGTTCAAAGGTGAATGGCTTGTAAGGTCGAATTAAGAAACAATTTACTTTGGATAAATATATATATACAATATAATATACTCCTTGTGGAGGGTATGAAAAGGGTGAGAATCAGCAATGCTTGCAATTTCATGTAAGGGTTAAAATAAGGGACAATATTGTTTGATCCTCTGAAATTTAATTGTACTTTTTGAAATATATATTTTTTTATCTTTATATTATTTATTTCGTCTTTATTAGGTGATCTACAAATAAATTATTACGTTTAAGCATACTCAATTAATATTTGGTATATTCATAAATAATATTTGATCCTCTTTTTTTAATTATTATCGGTAACCTAAGGATATGTTAAGCAATTCAAGAAATATACCTGAACTAAAAGTGCCGACTAAAAAAGGTTAGGGTAGGCTAGGTAGGTAAGGTTAGTTTAGGTTAGGTAAGATTAGTTTAAGAGATACGTGATCACAAAATTGGTCAGTCAAAATTTAAATAGACAAAATAGTATTTCAGTTAAATCGAATTTTAAAAAAAAGGTTTTAAATTTATTATATTTGATGCTCATTTCTTTTAGTTTTGGGGTCCAACAAGTAATAATCAAATATAATTTCTTCATCTCAAACATATTTTGCGTAGCTCAAAATAGATTAAAATATCTATCGATTATTTTATTCCTCGGAAAAAGAGGAGCAATCATTAAAAAACATGACCGTTTAAATTTTTTTGCTGTTGTTGCAGTATAAAAATGGTCATGCCTTAAAATAAAAGGTTACGCATTATTTTTCGGTGTTTTTCGCGACGTTTTTTTTTAATGTTTAATTGACATTTATCATTGTCTAGGAAATCGCAAACCATACACTTATTTGTCGCATTATGCCGTACCACTTTTAGAAAGTGTGGAATGTTACCGAGTCTTCATCTTTTTACCGAACGATTAGCAAAAGTTCAAGAGTATGGTTTGTTCGCTTTAAAGCTGGTGGAACCAGCTTATACGTAGATAAGTAAGAAAAAGATCGATCTTTGGATTTTAAGAACCAGACCCCTCTGGCAGCTATGGAAGAAGACGAAGTTGTTTGAAAAATAAGTTATCTCAACCTACTATGGTAGACATACGTCATTTTACATACTCATAATAAAAAAAATATATTTTTCAATTTTGAACATTTTTACAACTTAGTTTTATATTAGTAAAGTACGTAAACAAAATAATTTAATTCCCCCTAATACCTGGTTAGTGAACCGGTTAAATGATATGCGCTTCTGAGTAAAAATATATTCTGAAAAGGAAATAAATAAAGATTTGACTTTAATCATTGGAAATGCAGACGTTAAATAAAAAGCAATCCCCCTTTCAATTTTATTGGGTTAATTTAAAATACGAAAGATGTAAGTATTCGATATTTTTAGTCATCGTTAATATTGTATGGGAATTACTGACTACACTCCATGAAATTTGGGCATGCACTGGGATTCCATGTTCGATTCCCGGTGATGTCACAATTCATAAATATGATTTTTTAAAACTTGGCATTTTTATAATATATGTATTTTGCTACAGTAATTCTGCCTCATGGGCAGTTCTAGTGGTAGGTAATAATAAAATAATTAAATGCCTTTTTAATATTGATCAAATTGAAGATTGTAATATACAGCGTTGAATTATTATTAAAATTAAAATTAAAATAATCGTGTTGAAATAATATTAGTAATCGTAAATCAAGGTTGCGAAAGTGAAAATTTAAGAACTGACCTTTGAATCAGCAATTGGTCCAGCACAGTCTGTTCCAGCTCGCTCCTGATGCTGACGAGGTGTCCTCCTTGTCTCACGCACTCGGCCTCCGCCTGCGCCCACGGAAGTCGAGCGTGATCAAACACCGTCACGCAGAACTGTCTCAAACTGACCCAACCGTAAGAACACTGTCCGACCACTTCTTCTATCGGTTCCGCGTGGTACCACAGCTTCAAAAATAGTCCTAAAGAGTCACTTATCACAAAATCAGTCGTATCCGAAACTTCGGGAACGCTGCGTTTAGTCACGTCACTTTCATTTGACGAATTAACGCTATCGTCAGCACTAAATACGTTATTCTCATTAGCTTCTTTAACACTGTCTTCTATCTTAACTATATCGTCTTTATTTATTTTTATATCATCGATTTTATTATACTCAGCGTTTTTAAGTGTTCTTTTTATCACTACATACATTATCACGTTGTTTTGCTTCGATATTATCTGGACGTTCCTGAGCGGATCCCCAGATTTGGAGCAATGCACCCACGAGTTTGTTCCGTCCCACAACTTTATCGATAGTCCAGAGCATTCGGGTACTTTGGCCTCCCGGGAGTCCAGCAAAGTTGAGAACTCTGTTTCTACGTCTGGCATGTCGTTGTTGTTTTTGTCAGTCGGACTTGCGGACAAAGTTGTGATTTCTGGCGTTCGTGGCGCCTTGAGCGCCCTTTCACCCATCTGCAGACGAAGGGCAACGCGGTTTCCATAGGGGAGGTGTATCCTGAACGTGCAGTGCAGCGAGTTCGTCGGTTCGATTTCGAAGGAACCGCTTCTCGCCGTGAGGGTAACATTATAACAATAGTCTACCAGTCTATACGATATCACAAAGGAGGGAGTACCGTGAACGTGCAAATATGGGTTAGCTCGAGTCTCCGTCGCTGAGATATACAGATTCCTATCTGATTCCGGCAACTCTTCTAATTTTCCGCACAGGTGATTGTGCTGGTTGGTTCTGGACCTCGCAGAAGGTGGACTTCCGGGGTTTAACTTGATGAACCCGCCACTGACGCAAGGGACGTTGAGACGCTGCAGAGTAACCAGAAGTCCGTGTTTTTGGGCAGAAGCCGAAGGAAAGAACACTTGGCAGTCTGTAGGACTCCGCGGAATGTCGCCCCAACTCAAGCGCCCTGATGGTCTGTACAACGAGAGCTGGCATTCTGAAAATTAAAATATAATGATAATATTGCTAATAACATTAAGTATTTTATAGTGATAAAAGTATCAACCAATCCTATAACGACAAAATTAAAAAAAAACTTTTTTATACCGGTGACCTATTTTTCAAAAGATTTCATTTCGCCAGCATTCTACAAGAAATCTACAAGAAAAATTTACTGAACAACAAAAATATTTCAAATTAATTACAAAAAACGGTATCTACACATAAAAATGCAATGAATGTGATACACAGTACGTAAGAATGACCACTAGAAATTATAAAACAAGGATCAGGTACCATGAATTCTTTTAAGGAAACAATAATTATTCAGAATTCGTGCATCGTTTGTTAGAGATAGCCCACAGTTTCAAAAAAGATAACTCCTCTTTTAAAGACACATGCTATTTTATGTTAAGAAATTTCTCAAATTTACAGATTTTGAAACATTGCAGGAATTGAACTTTAATTAATTAAATTTACAAAAATTAAAATCAATAGTCAACAAAACAACACCATCGTGTAAGTAACTTTTATTAACGACGTTCTCTTATTTTGAGCTCTCAAAAAGTACCAAATCTTCGCCACTTACTTTCGCTGAATAAACTCAAAAAAACGTAACATGTAAAGCTACATGGCTTGAAAAAGAAGTAATGCATTATAATTGAAAATATAATTTTTACTTTGTTATGTTGTGTTATGTTTATGTTAATTTATATAACGCCATTTTTGCGTAAAAGACGCTTCAAGGGCGCCTGAACTACATTACTAGTTGGTCATTAGCAAAAATATCAATGCTTGTATATTACAAAAGAATTTAAATCTTGCGAGATACCTTGGAAAAATACAGAGTATTGTTTTAACAAATTTTCAATCGCTAATACACAAAGAGAGTAGCAGCGGGCTAGGATAATAATAAAGAAAAGAAAATGAAATATGGAACTATTTCCGGCCGGGGACGGCCACCATAAAACTTCCTGTCACGTGGAAAAATCGGTCCGGAAATAGTTACATTCTGGAAAACTTACAGAAATGAAAAAGTAATTTATGACCTATATGCTTTTTCAAAAGTTCTAATTGGAAGTAAGCAAGTACATACATCGTGAAACGTAAAATAGAGGATCGTAAAATAAAAAATGAGGTGAGTGGTAGATATTCTTCTCATTGTACTGTCTCCTATCGGAGATCGGTGGTCATATTGACGATCATGACTCTATTCACTTCCGCACGGAACAACTCAGTTCCAGTTACGTTGGTATCAGTCCCTCAAGTCATATAATTCAAAACATTCGAGAAAAACCTAGAAAAGCCTAGAAGCCAAGGGAACGTTCTCCTAAACACAGTAAAGATCTAGGAGGTTCGATATCAGCATTTTCAGATGTAAATAGAACCACCGGCTGCGTCGAGAGAGTCGTGTAGTCGCGTTTGACAGGCGAGAACACTGCAAAGTCGGCTGCAAGCCATGCCAGCCGGGGTGACCATTCGAAGAGGTAAATGAGGGAATAATCGAAGTTATTACCCGAAAAGGAGAAATAAACCGGATCGATTACTGCGAGTGAAAACTGGATGAAACGTTCTAGTGAATGTTAAATAAAAGTAAAAAGCGATAAAAAGTGTTTATTTACGAGTTATATATTGCAAAATATTGTAATTTAAAGAATTGCGTTAAGTTTAATAATGCCAAGTGACATTGTACACTGAATAGTTAAATAATCAGTGATAAATATATCGCTTATTAAAATACAGCGTTTTCATTCATTTCTCCCGCACCCACGACAGGTAATGTATTTTAAATGCAGTCACTGAGAATTACTAATTTTAAATATATTGAATTCTAGATATTATGTATCTATCCCTTTCAAAATTATATTTCCTATTAATGTATTGTCGAAAATGTCGTATTCAGTGCATTACAAATTAATAATCCTCGATGACTGCATTAATTTTTTTTTTAACATTACTGCCTTTGCTTTTACACCCCATATACGGGTAAAGGCATGAACACTAAATCATAAGTAAATCCGTAAAGTTGAGGCCTTTGAGATATGGCTCTACAGATGCATATTGAAAGTTTCCTCGATGCATAGAGTTACGAATGTTGAATTTCTCTAGCGTTTGGAAAAAAACCAACAAGTTCTGCGGACTATGAAAATAAGAAATCTTGAGTATCTTTGACATATTATGAGAGGACCAAAATAAAGTTTTAACCAACTCATGTTCCAGGGGAAATAAGTGGAGTGATTCATATATGTTTATATATATATATATATATATATATATATATATTGTAGGACACATCTTTTAGACGCTTCAAAAAATTCAGAAGAGTGTGACATACATTTGTCTACACCTGTGGCTGTGATGGTAAGTTAGTTATTTATTAAGAGCAAATCTAGAAGATAGACAGATTTATTAGTAATTATTTTAGCGAAAATTTGAAGCTAATAATATAAATATAAAACTAACTGGCAGTAACCCAGAGTTGCTCGAAAATCTGATATAGTTATAATTTAAAACATTTTACTTTGTCATGGGTCCTAAATATCAAATAAAAATGGGCGTAATGTTTTGATCTCGGCAGAGGGAAGGTGAGAGGTTCGGAAGCGTGAGATGTGATGAGTATATTTCTTCAGGATCCTAGAGTACAACTGAATAAAAATTTAATAATTGTTCAAAAAATACATATTTATGTCAGGGGAAGGCATTGGATGACCGGAATATGAGCGTATTTGGCCCAGGATTCTTAAGAGATGGCATGTGAAATGTGTGAAATATGGGAGGAATTAGGATAAGCACGAGGTAGCCTATATTTTGCGTAAACATTTTGTGGGCCCTAAACCAAAAATATGCAAAATTTGGCAGAGATCGGTGTAGGATATAAAAAAATAGATACTTAGTCAAACTTTTAGTTTTATAAATCTAGCAGGTGTTAAGGCAAATGTAAAAGTTCATCCGACAAAATATTTTAATATATTTAAATCTGAATTGACGATAATATATAATTTTGAAAAATATTATGAAATATCTACATATGGAATATCGATTTATTTCAGAGGAATTCTAATAAATACAGTTTACTTCAAGGTACTGACTGAAAATAATATATAGAACATTTTCTATAACATAAAGTAAAGCATCACATTGCTTTGCGATAAAACGTCGCATCTATTGTCATCGTGGAGCATTCGTATAAAGCAAAATAAAAAAGGTTTTTAAAGTTTCATATTTTTACCGTGAATAGAGCAATATTGACTACTGTTGAATGTTGCTCAAAAGTAAAAATGAACAGCACTCGACATCGTGCTGAAAATGCGGAACAATAACGAAAATTCCTCTCGGTGAAATAATTTCGCAATTGAATACTCTGTTACAATCAGCACAATACAGCTGTTACGGCACAATAAATGTATTGCTCAGTGAAGTGGGCTGATTCGCAGATAATAATAATTTTGAATACAAAAGGCTAATTAAGCATAAAGCCGGCGTTCTCAATTAATATTAAATAATCTTTTTCCGTATTTTCTAATTTTCTAATTAATAATAAAAAAATCTGGTGAACCAGAAAATGGTTTTATATTATATTACATGTAATAAAATTAAATATGTAGCGCCTAATTCGAAAACCCCCTGAATGATTTGATGTATTTTTGGATTTTATGTTTTGTTTATGGATGATAAAAGTATGTTAGGAAAGCTTTTCTGCGGTGTTTTGGAACAAATCCTAATTTTTAACATGTAGTATCAATATATTAAAGTAATTTATGTAAGAAACAATGTGTTCTGCCTGTAGCTGACAAAAAATCTACAAAACTGCATATTGCACAAGAACATCCCAAATGCGTTTTAGGGAGTTTTAGTATTAAGTGCTACATATATTTCTTAATTAAGTCACGAGAGTCATAAATACTGCACATATTTTTTTAAAAATAATATTTGAATTAACATGAGATTTAAAAATGAAATTTATGTGAAAAAACTTTTACGTCTCTTTTTGGTGAGGTACAGAGATGTAATAATTAGGAAGGCCAAAATTTTCTGCCTTGGATCTGGAGAGAGCTGGCACTAAACCGAGAAGAGTGGAAGAAGACTCTTGAGGTGGCCAAGACCTACCAGGGATTGTAGAACCAAGAGTAATGATGATGAAGATGATAAAATTTCATAAACCTACATTACACATGACTTGAAGCGGAGCAAGTATATAACTACCATTACAAAGAAAGTTAATTCAACGTTGTAGCTCATCAAAAAGTATTTCCGTGAGATAAATATGGCCATGTTCATCCAACTGTACAATCCCTATATTAGACCAATATTTGAGTATGGATTTCAGATATGGAGCCCATAATTCATTAAGGAAATAGATCTCCTTGAGAATGTATACAGAACAGCTACTAAATTTGTTTATTGCGTCAAGAAATCCTTTGAAGAAAGATTAAGAATACTAAAATTGTCAACATTTAAACAGAGACATGCGCGAGGTAATCTGATTGAGACATACAAGATTCTAACCAACAAGTATAACTGCCCAGTATTGACAAACATATACCACCTGAACTCCATTAATCTCAGAGGTCACCAACTAAAATTTAATCATCCAGCATTTTCAACTATTCCATGGAAGAACTTCTTATGAAGCCGTGTGGTTGATAGCTGGAATAAGCTTCCAAGAAACGTCACTGAAGCAACCACAGTTCCACCTATCCACATACCTTCAAAAAAAGACTAGATAATTTTTTAGAAAATAGCTCAATCATATTTAAATTTACTTCTTTCTTTTCTTTCTCTTCTGTTATAGCAATTTCGTTGTTTTTTTTCATTTATATCTGTGTTTTATTTTCTTAATATATAATTGTATTGTTACATTTTTGCTATTACTTATAAATTGTTTAATTGATATTATTTAAACGCCATTGTAGGAAACCTGGGGTACATCAGCCACAAGCTGCTCACCCACAAATAAACAAAGTTTCTTTACAAATTACAAATTGATATTATTTTAACGCCATTGTAGGAAACCTGGGGTACATCAGCCACAAGCTGCTCACCCACAAATAAACAAAGTTTCTTTACAAATTACAAATTGATATTATTTAAACGCCATTGTAGGAAACCTGGGGTACATCAGCCACAAGCTGCTCACCCACAAATAAACAAAGTTTCTTTACTAATTACCGTATAACTAATTCAGTTAAATAGAAAAAGTTTGAATGCACTATTTTTTGGTTTGTGATTTCTGGGATATTTGGATGATTAATTAGAATAGTGAACTAACTTTGAAATATAAAATAATAAAATATTGTTTGTGGTGTATTTTGTAAGTGTTTCGTTATAAATAAAATTAAAAATATATAATTTCCCGACCGGTGAATGCGTTTAAAGTCTATGTTTAATTTGAGATACAAAAACAGAGTTAAATATAGTACATTCTAATAACTGTCCTTGAAAACTCACCCAGATTTAATTTTTTCGTAAAAACTACTTGGTAGACTGTTCCAACTCCGTTTGTCCTGTAACGCAATCTGAAAAAAAAACAAAAACATTAAATCAACATGATTTAAAAATACATCAACTTGATTGACACATTTAATCATTAAATTAATGCAATTTAAACACATATTTACATAAAATATAGCTGGTCTTGATAAAATACAGAGAAACCTTACTTAATTGTCAATTAAACAAAAAAAATAATAAAACGTTAAGAATTTGTAGCTTTGTAAAGTATAATTGGGAATTTGAGAATTGAATTTCTTCAAAGTACATTTGTAGTAACACCATTAATATTAATGAAAATAAAATTTTTGGATAAAACCACTATTATTTATTGAATAGTCAACATATTTCAGGGCCAATCGTCTCTTCATCAGGATCCAATGTATAGGTAGTAAACATTAAAATTGTAATTATAGATTGCAATCATTATTATATAAGTGTTGTTTTGTAGTTAATATAAATTGTGTGTAAATGTTGAATAATACACTTATAAAAGTGTGTTTTGTATTATTTTTATATAAGTGTTGGTTATATAAGTCATCATCATCAATGGCTCTACAGCCCATTGTCGGCCTTAGTCTCCTTCAACATTCCTCTCCATCTTCCTCTATCCTGACATGTTTTGTCCAATCCCTGATGCTTTTACGTCTTTTTAGTTTTTTTACGCCTTGTTGCACTCTATCCAGCCATTGGATTTTGGGTCTACCAATGCTGCGTCTACCTTGGGGCTTTGCGTGGAGAATCTTTTTTGGCATTCTCTCTTCTCTCATTTGTTTACGTGCCCTACCCATCGCAGACTCCCTATTTTGATAAATTGTATTATGTTGGGCTCATTGTAAATATTGTATACCTGCTCACTGTATTGTATTCTCCAAACTCCGTTTATCTGTACTGGACCAAATATTTTTCTGATTATTTTCTTTCAAATACAAGGAGAAACATTTCATCATTCTTACTCAATATCCAGCATTCAGAGCCATACGTTTATACAGGACGTAATAATGTCTTATATATGGTAACTTCTGTTTTTCATGACAGAATTCGGGATACGAGATGTCTTCTCAAACCGAAGAAACATTTATTTTCCATATGTATTCTAAGTTTGATCTCGGTTTATGTATCGTTTACATTGGTCACTATTGATCCTTAGTAGGTGAAATTGTTATTACATTCTATTGTATGTAGCCTATATTGATTGTGATTGGGGCCTGGTTATTTATAACTGTTTTAATGGCAGGTATATATTTAGTCTTATTGAAGTTGATACATTGTCCTATTTCCTTCTCTCCATCTCAACAAATGTCTCCATCATCACACGATGGGGTCTATCAATAATGTCAATGTCATTCGTATAACCCAAAATCTGACATGTAAAATATTGTCCCACTTGTTTGGATTCCTGATTCTCTTACACATTTCTCCAGAGCGATTTCAAAAAGTAGACAGGCTAGTGTATTTCCCTGGCGGAGGTCATGTATCCCATAAAATGAGTCTGAAGTTCATTTTGTATTTAAACTCTGCATTTTGCCTGGGTCATAGTGAGCTTTACCATTCGTTGGGAATACCTAGGTACTTCATCGTCTTATAGAGTTGTGTGCGGTTAAAGCTATCTTATTTTGCAGCTTTTATGTCAATGAAGAAGTGTTGTGTATCGATATTCTACTCTAGAGTTTTTTCTAATTTTTGTTGAAGAGAGAATATTTGGTCTGTAGTAAACCTTCCTGGGCGAAATTTGCTTTGATAATGGCCTACTAGGTTTACAGCGTATGGTAACAGTCTGTGGAAAAGGATGCTGGCAAATACTTGTACGATGTCTTCAGGAGAGTGATTGGATAGTTGGTGCATTCCATTGCATCATCCTTCTTATGTAATGGGAATACAATTCCAGTTCTCCAGTCCTCAGGCATAGTTTCCAAATTCCATACTTTCTCAATAATACTATGCAACATTCTTGCCAATCGTACACCACCGTATTTAAGTAGTTCACTTGGAATTTCATCATGACCGGGAGATTTATTGTTTTTAAGACATTTTAGGGTAGCTTCAGTTTCTGTTATGCTTAGGGGTTGTACGTTATCATCTTCCTCAGTAAATAAATCATCTCGCTTGTTTTCATTCGTGTTGTTTTTATTCAGAAGGTCCATAAAGTGCTGGGCTCAACTCATCCCTGTTTCAACTTTGTCGCTCAATTTTTGGCCACATTTGTCTTTACACGGTTATATAAGTGCTGTTTCATGTTAAAAATTGTTGAAAAAATTAAGTTAGAATCGTTAGAAATTAGAATAGTGTGTGAAAAATTTGAAACAAATTGCAGTTAGATAAATAGGAAATTTCAGAAAATAATAAATAACCAAAACTTTTTTACAAATAGTTACCTTATAAATTTGTTTTCATATTACTTCCTAATAAGTTATTTAACTTCTCTAATATATTTATTTTTATTTAGGTTTATGTCTATATTTCCAATTCCAATTTTAAGTGTACGTAGTAGTATCCTGATGAAGGCACAAAAACGTGTTGATAATTCGATAATGTCGGTTTTACACAAAGTTTTTTTCTTTTTATTTATGGAAATTTCGAATTGAACAAAATCGACAGAAGCTTTTTAGACCAATTGACTTGATAAGAATTTAAAAATATATTCAAATACTTCTTGTACACAGCTTACGTAAATTCCGCGCTACTTTGTGCGGTTGAAAATGTAAAGCTCTCAAGTGAATTACAGCCTCAACTTAATACCTACTAAGTATTTAACGTTTATTTGTTCGCCTGTAATAGGCAGAAGATTGCTCTGCACCTACACATGGAACATTTGTCTGCTCTATTTATCTTCACTTTGGTACACAAAACATTTGCGTGGATTCTTGTTTAAAGGGAGCATTTACTGGTTCTAATTTAAGCTCACTGTTTATGAACAACAACTCCTTTTAACAAAATGTCCTGTCGATGTTGTAATCTTGTATGTATTGCTCATATGATGTTTTGATATTTATTTATCTCTTCATTTCTTAAATAATTCAACGTTTATTTTAAACCATTTGTTTTTAACTAAATTTTTTGAAACTTGTGTGAATTTCAATTTTAATATTTATTTATCTAGTCATTCTACAGATAATCATCGTTTATTTGCAACAATTTCATTTTAACAAAATGTTTGGAATCTATACTGTAATTGCGCTTAAATCATATCGAGTAATGCTTTGCTTTTTCATTGCAAGCTTCAAGAATGAATCAAATCGTATATTTTTTTTAAGAAACGAGATGTACAGCTTATATTAAAATACGTTTAGATGTTATTTAATGCGTAGAAATACTAAGTACACATTTTTTAACATTTGTGTCACTTGAAGGCGAGATACATCGACATTTAGTTTCTTACGTCAATTATATTTATTTTCCAGGCAAGTACGCGTACATTTTTGAGTTTGACACTTAATTTATATTATGTGGTGCGTGGTTTTGCCATTACCAGTTTAAAAAAATAACCAAATCGTTTGTAAAGCAGCAGAAAATGGGCGATGATTAATTGCATACAGATGTATTCTCAATGACAAGACAAGAATCGATTTTCATATTTAGTTATTAAGTAATCAATTAATCCATCATAATTATTAAACCAAATTTTTATATAGGAAATTAGTTAATAAGCTCACTAAAAGATGGCGCAAATTTCCTTCCGAAGTGATATTTGTATGCTGGGTTATATTTAAGATTTAAAAGTAGAAAATTATATTACGTAATTTATTTTTAAAACCATTCTTTAAATATACTAAAAAGTAAAAAAAAAATTCGAACAAAAAATGTTTGCATCACTCTCCAAATAAAAGCGTGGGCGCTTCCGCTTCCGCCATCAACAGCAGAATTTTGTAATCTACATATAGTAATATCCATAGTAATCGCCACTTTTATTTGGAGAGTAAAGAAAATTTTTGTCCAAAAATTATTTTTTTACTTTTAAGCAGGTACATTTAAATATATATAAACGTGAAAACATATAAGCATGAAAATAAATTTAATATTTTTTTCATGCTAGATATATATTATTCAAAATATTCGGTTTTCCTCCTTCTAAACTTTTTAAAATCCTTAAAGTAACTTATATCGAAGATTGTAAATACATTCGCTTTTATACGTATTTATATACATAATTCGTGAAGTTTAATTCATTTTATTTAACATGAATTACAGGGATTGAATTTCTAATATTTGTTACTCAGCGTTTTTAAGTACGTCTTAAAAATTGCAAAGCTTGATTCCAGTTATCTCCCATTGATATGTTCGTTTTAAAAAGTTTTCGATTCATATTCTTACAATACATTGTCACGGAATCGCGGCGGTGGGATCGAAATCAAAAACTTAAAATTAATTAAACTTGTATTTATATACATAGTCTCTGACACTACAGTAATTCGCACTAATTGCTGCACGTACTAGAATATTCCGCAAACAGGTAGGAACACTTTACTCCGTCTTTAAAGTTTTTCACACGGTTCGCTTCTATTTACTCGATTCAATAACGTCATCTGTCAAACACAAGACTTTTGTGTAGCCATGTAGCGACGTTTTTTTTTACATCTTATATAGGTCTTCGATTACTCGAAACTTTTCGTATTCTTTCTTGTATTCTACGGTTTTCTAGGTGTTTCCACTTTTTTCTATAACGTGTTTTCCATAGTGTTGGGAAATCCTAGATTATTTACAGTTTCTATCGTTTTAGAATCTCATCACAAAATTGATAGAAAAAATGCAAACCTTGAAGAGTCTTATGTCTTATTGATATTTTCATAAAGTGTAGGAACATTTTCGGTTAATATTCTTCAAATATATACTATAATGAATTGCGCTATCCCACAACACTTCACAACATAATATTTATTTTATGGAACACCCTGTAAATATACCATGAAGGGATGATATAATTACGCAAAACTTTTCCTTCGGTATCTGCGTAACCCACTGCCATGAATGTTCTTAATCAACGGCTGAAATCTTTAGTTCTGCGGGTTCCCATTGCGGTGTGCCGCTTTGGCTTACGCCACACATGAACGTTTAAATCAATGGTTTTAGTAAATCCGCACAATTCACTACTTAATGGAATACTCACCGTATTAACTCCTCGGTCTCGCAGTATACTGATAAATGCATAAATACTCGTAGATATCTACAACCCATGAACGTACGAAGGTTTCGGCAATTGGGAAACGCAATTAGTAAACAATTATTTACCATTGTTTTTTACTACATACCGCTTCGACAAATTGTTATCATCTTGGTTCAAAGCTGGCAAAGAGACAAATTTCGTACGATAATACAATAATCATTTAGTTTTACACAGTTTAGTTATTAATAAATATTATTTAATGTTATTTTATCTGAAATTATTCACGCTAGTGTCGGTTTGTAACATTTCAAAAGTGACGGTTTGGTTTTGAAATTAAAAGCATTCGAATATAGTTTTCCTAAGCATATATATAAAAACGAAATAAGAGATATATCTCGCAATATTTCTTTCACAAAAATTAACATATTATTCATATTTTAAAATTTCGTAATATTCTGCCAGATAAATATTTAATTTCGATTTTTTTATCCAAATATATGTATAAATAAAAGTCATGCTTCGCGTTTTAACTGCACGCCTCCGGTAGGTAGAATAGCAAGGGGAATGTTGATTGTGTTTTTTTAAGAGTAAAAGTAAAAAAAATTAAAACGCACATTGACAGGCAGGGGAAAGAGACGTTAGCGAGGAAGAGACAGGGAACGACTAGGACAAGCAAGGAGTATGGCTAGTTAAAGAGGAAATTATAACCGTGTAAAACTTGGAACACACGTCAATTAATATATTACACACCTATGTTAGGGGGTGGTGAGGTGGCCAAGGAGAGGGTGTCTTGTTATCAATATTTAATTCATTTCCAATTTGGTAGAGAGACACACTCCGAACGTAACTACAATAATCATTCATGAATAATCATTAAATAAGTTGAATTAAATTGTCTTGTTTTCTGTGTGTGAGTCCTGAAGTGCAAAAATTTAAAATTTATTTAAAATCAATCAAATGTTGTTGAATTATTAATATTAGAGATTTTATTTTTAAATGACATAATACGAGAAAATTTATGCTTATATTTTTGAAAAAATGTTATGTGAAACTATTATAAAAGCACAAAAACTAGTAAAAATTACTTACAATGCTTGAACAATAAAATTCTTGGCTTTAAAGTAATTAATTAAATCTGAAAAAAAATATACCTAGTCCATAAATTATAAATTTAGTATTTTATTTTGTAAACTAAAAGTACCACAACAAAAATATTCGTATGATGCTCCATATGTTTTGAAAGGTGCGGGGGTCGCATGTACTTATAAGGTTCATTGAAATAATATTCAGGGCGGATTGCCTAATTTTAAGAAGAAGAAGAAATAATCTTTGATGTAAGAACGTTAATTAAAGTACCATCCGACGTCACTCCACGTGCTGCATTATCGGATGATGGATAGATTGCTTATCCTTACGGAAGCTGTGCGATGCAAGTTGAGATTAATCTATCCACCGAGGTAATTAATCACTATGTTACAGTTTTGAGTGAGAAGAAATTTAATAGTCTGGTTAAAAGGGGTGTTGTATTATCACTAAAATTTTTCCAGATAACTAAAAAATATGTAATGTAAAATTCTACAGATTTTAAAATATATGTATATTTTAGGCAATTTTCATAATCAAATATTACTTTATTGTGATTTCTTATGACGGAGGTTCTGGTTTCTGTTCCCTTTGAGGTGATAATGAATGGATCAAGGACTTTGGAATACGTTGTCGTGAAGATGAAAAATAAATTCTGGAAAAAAAGCAAAATGACATTATTAATATATTTAATAAGAAAACACTTTCTTTTCACAACTAATTTGTTGAAAACATCGAGAACTTGATATTTTCAACAAATTAGTGGTGGTTAAAAAACAGTGTATTTTAAGTCATTATACGAAAAAAATATATTACCTATTTCCATACGAAATAGACCGCTTATTTCAAATTGCTTAAGAAACAATTTAAATGCTAAAGAAACAGGAACAAAAAGTTTTGTTGCTGTTTCTTTAGCATTTAAATTAGTTGATTAAAGAGTTACTTTTTAAGATATCGTAAATTGTGTGTTAAAACAAACAACATCTATAAAGACTAATTCAGATAAATTATATAAGAGTTCTCATTAGTATGCGTATATTTTAAAGCTAGTAATGATATCTCTATATTTATATATATAAAAAAACTAAAGATATCTCTAACATAGTCCCTTGAAATAAACGAAAGGTTTACAGATTTGTAATATATATATTTATATACATAACGACGAAATAGACGAGAATTTGATTCCGGTGAGAGAAAGATATAGATGAGAGCTCCTGAGAGCAAGAGTAGATGAAGGAGGCAGGTGTAAATTGAGAGGAGAGAAGAGGCTTAGAGACGAGAGAGAGAGGGGAGAGGAGTAGAATAGCAAGATTTAGAGGAGAGAGAGACGAGAGAGATAGAGGAGAGGAGAGAGCAGACTATATATATAAACACAGGTTCTTGATTTGAACGTAGGTATATATAGAAGTTTCAAAATTTGTGAATGTTCTTACGATAGAATTGGTGAACGATGCATTGTGTAGAGTGATCACTTAATCTTGCCTATATAGATCTTAAGCCCTGGGCCATCCTATAAAATGTTCCATACGTGTTTCCCATACAAATAGTTACGTCTATGTGAGACTTCTATAATTTATCATAATCAATTAACTATGTCTCTCTCAAAATACAGTTCCTGTGTTCCCAAAACAAACCTACATATAAAAATTTTGTTATCTAGCAAGACGTTTTGTGGATCTAACTTATCATTTTATCTTGCGAATAAAAGTTTTTAAATAAAAATAAATGATAATCTATTCAGTCATTGTTTTGAAGCACTTAGCTTACTTACTTAAATTACTTAAAATGACATTAAATAAAATAAAACATAATATCATTTATTAAATTTCAAACATCGAAGTTCCTTGTAATGTACGGCGCTATTATTTTGTTACTTTCCCGTAATAAAAACACATGACACAAGAGCCTCCAAATTGTTTTATCGGTAGACAGAAGTGACTTACATCCCTTCCAGCGGGGATTATAGCTCCGTGACGCGTCGGAGGGCTCTCTGGGGCCTACTACCCCCACCCACCCGCTAGCAATGATGTGTAACAATAAAGCCTTTAGAAGTATTATAGAATGGATAGAATCAACCCGCAATGAACGCGAGATAAATAAATAACCTAAAATCAATAAATTTATCTAGATTGATTTATTTTAATTAGAGTGAAAATTAAAATTAAAGTACGCAAAGTTTGTTCTATACATACATTTATGCCTATCGAAAGAATTTTTAGTTTTGATAATTCGTTATTCAAGGTCCTTTTTGAAAATATTTATCTTTCAAATTAGTTTTCACATTTGTTCTCCATCTCCATTGTATTTATTTTTGATTTTGTTAAAACATACAGATAGGTAGGTACTTTGATTTTTAAATTTTAGTTAACGGTGTATCCTTATTAAGGGTATTAAATTGTAAATTTTCAAAGCAAAAATACACTTTGTGGCTTGACATTATTTTAAATTGTAAGTGTTTAGTTATTATGCTGGCAATATGCACCCCCTTCTATCCGAATAGTTTAAAGACAAACTATTTTATTTATTAAATATAGTATTATGTTTATTAATGAAAATAACAAAATAGTTATTAATTATGCATGATGTTGAGTAGGATTGCTCGTCTTGAATCTCTAATCAAGCGTTCCCACAAAGAATATAATAACCCTTTACATTTTTAATTATTATAAAACAGTTCTCAATACCATCCCCATTCCATTTGTTTATTAAATAAATATAGTTATTGTTTAACTGACTTTACTATTATGGTATCTGCTTTTCAAACGTATTCATAAATTTTGTTACTCTAACACCATACAAGCTGTTTGAATCCCAAATAAAATAAAATTTATACTGTTGTATTTTGCTATGACTTTGTGGTTATTCATTATGAATATAATTAAACTAATTAAGTTTATTTATCACCACTAAAATTTATTTTAATACTAATTGAACTTTACAAAATTAAAAACAATCATACTTAAAATAATTAAATGATTAATATGATAATTTATATGATAATAATGATTAAACAATGGCGTAGAATTTTATATATTGACGATTTTTCAATTGAATGCTCGAAAACTCTCCCTCCCTCCATAAAACCAGCTTTCTATACAACAAATAATATTGGTAAATGAGAAATGTTAAAGATCACAAATTGACTCACTCAGGTGTTTATAAACTAAAATGTAATGACTGTCCCTCTTTTTATATTGGAAAAACGACTCGTTAATTTGTTATAAGAATTAAAGAACATATAAGATGCTTAAATAATTCAAATTTTTCCGAATTTTCCAATCATATTATTGAGAGTAACCATAGTTTTGATAAAAATACAGGAGTCAACATTCTTCACATTGATTTAGAATTTAGAAGCCCTAGAAATTAAGAAAGCTATAAATAATAATAAATCTATTATAAACAACCAAAAAAAATTAACTTTCAGTTCTATCTTGAATATGTTCCCTTTCACCCTATCACCTGTTTCTTTCGCACCCCCCACTATTTACCCCCATTTGGACACTTAACACTGAAGTATGATTGTTTATAATTTTGTAAAGTTCAATTAGTATTAAGTATACCCTGACGAAGGAAAGTCGTTTCCGAAACCGGTTGGTTTTACCGAATAAATTTTAGTGGTGATAAACAAAGTTAAATTATTTAATTGTATTCAAAAATGAAATTTAATAAAATAGTTGTTACAAAATAAGTCAATGTGTAGGTATGCAGTTTAAATATTAAATAAATTATTTAAATAGTAAATTTAAAAAAAACATGTTATCCCAATACCTATTGCCATGTCGATTAATGATTTTGTTTTATTTTCGGCGCGTCGATTTTTCTAACATTGATTATAGAGAGTAAAAAGCGGGCTTTGGGATTAAACTTTGCTTTTTGGAAAATCTTAAGCACTATTAATTATTTACTTGATCTGTGAAAATACCAAATTTGATTTTATGTGTTGCTGACAGAGAAATAAGACGAATGTCGTGAAAGAGAAAACCAGAAAGACTTAAGTGAAAAACTCTCGTTTGTTCAGTCATGGGTCCAGGCTAAGATGTTTCATGAGTTTGGAACATCAAAGTATTATTTTTTCAATTGGTTGAGCAACTTTGTAGACAGATATTAATAATTAATAATTTTGTCTAAAATTGAATAATTTAGAATCGTAAGAAATTAATAAAGCATGTAAGAGTAAACAAAATATTATTAATAATCAATACAATTTAACTATTAGTCCAATTCTAAAAAATTTCCAAAAATTTTGTGTAATCAAGAACTTCAGCAATAATATTTAAAATTAATTTTTTAAATAATTTAGAAAACCATAACAAAAGACATAATTCATTTTGATATTTTGAAATATATGTATAAAGCACCCTGACGATGGAAAAGTTTTTCCGAAACATGTAGGTGAAATTAATATATATATATGAGTAGATTAAAACAAATTTTCATCAAAGTATTATCTAAAATTTCATCAGACTGGTTTGAAATTTTGGGTACTAAAATAAGCCTATTCCTGATTTCGGTCATGGTATCTAAATATAATAATGTCGTTGTCTGTTTGTCCCCTAACTTTATGTAACGTCCGTAATTTCGTTCATGTTCACGGCTGAAAAAAACAAATTAAGCGCCCGGCAATGGGACTTGAACCCCGGGCCAGCAAACCCGTAGGCGGCAACGATAGCGATGTGGCTACCGCTGCCTCTACGCGAACCCCCAAAAAGATACTTTAAATATATACTAAGGCTTAGCAAAGATGCGAATCAATGTTCTATCATTTTTTATGTTTACAACTAGTATTATATTATAACTGATTTGTAATTGAAGTAATTAATTCAATATAATGTAAAAAAAATGGGTGCGTGTATTTAATGTAGGTACGCGCGTTAGAAGTTATACTTCTTTGGCATGCATAAAAAAAACACATAATGTGTTGTATACGTACAGGTATTAACATCAATTACAGTTCTCCATCAATGGATAAAAAATCTTGCTTGTATAGAAAAAAAACTGAAACAGAAATTCCAGAAAATAAAAATGTTAGCACATATGTAATTCAATCACCATTATAACATATTATATTAATTTGATCACAATTATATTATGAAATATACGTAATCAAATCGAGAATACATAATAATAACAGTGCACGGCGCGTATGCAATTTTCATAGCAGCATTTTAATGATTTTATCCCATCACTTATTGATTATGTTAGTTGAATATTACTCGTAAAATTGCCGTCTTACATTTTGATTTGTGAGTTGTGACTTCATCGTGTGATAACATTCCGTTGCATGATGTGCACGCATTTAGTTGCATCCTAAAATTTCACTCTGAACGCATCTTAAGAAAAATAAATTCAAAAAATGTATAATTGGTAGTAAAATATAACATTGTTTACTAAACCTAAAAATACATATAAAAGAAATTTGACTTTTTTATAAGACTGTTTTAACGAGAAAACTGTTTAAAGCATGCCAAAATAAAAATTTAGATTTTTGAGCTAGTCCTTGTAGAGCACCAAGGTATATTTTCACAGCAAAAGCCTAGCTTCGTAAAATAATAAAATAACATAAAAACTTCTATAATCTATATTAATAAATACTTATCAATTTGTGAACAAATTTCAGTCATTATACATATAAAATATACACATATATATACATATATATATATATATATATATTGTGACGTTAAGTTTTTTTTACCCGAACCGTAATTATTTGATAATTAATAGAAATAGATTATAAGCGAATATAACCCGACGTTGCAATACAAGTACTTTTATTTTTTGAAATGGTATACTCCGCTCACCGCGTCTAGCGAATGTTATCTATGGTCTAGCGACACGTCACTACAAACCCGCCGCATTCCTGATTCTACAGGCATGTAGCGAGCATACGCGTAAGAGCTTCCATTTTGGGAGCCTTTCCGCGGTACGTAGATACGTGGGAGCTGATCGAACCCCGAGTCGAGATGGCCGGCTGCTGGGGTTCAGATCAGCACACGGAAAGGAGAATTTCCGGAATTACAGCTTGAAGCGGTAGCATCGGGCCTCAGCGGTGCAGCTGGTTCGACCTAGGAGAAGGATGCTGCGACAGGATGCACGGAGGCGTTATCAAGCCTTCCAAGATGTCGGCAGGATCCGCCGGAAGCGTCACAGAAGATAACCCTTCGTATGGTATATGGTCAATTTAATACGCGGGAGCGTCGTCATCATCGTTTTTGGGATTGAATTCGCTAGCAGCTAAGTTTCTAAAAAATGTGTGGGGCATTTCCAAGGACATTTAAAATGATTTAATCATGGCGGTTCCGTAATTGGTGCATTGAACATTTTACCATATATTTTACCATATACCATACATTTTACCATATAACACCATACCAGTATTGCATAACGTCGATGTAACATCCATCTCAAAATTTTGACATAATCTTAATATTATAATGTTGTAAGTTGATTGTTAATTTGTGTAAATTTGAATTGGTAAGGGGCATATATTTAATTCATTCCACGGGCAAGTTACCATACAAAAAATAAATTCTCCAAGGTAAACATTAAATGTTAAAATTTAGTCGTCGCATCGTGGAATAAGTTTGGTATGCGCGCTCTAAAGGTAAATTGCATAAGTAAAATTAAAACTAATCAGGTAGATGTTAAGAATGTTTGTTTATTTCATGAATAAATGGGATTGTGATATTCGAGCTGAGATTTAGATTCTATTTCTAACTTAAGATCCATATAATAATTACAGGGATGTTTTGTATGTAAACAGAAGTTCCAGGTCCACTACCCAAAAAGGACCCCTTAGAGCCATGTGTAACCACTGAGCAGCTGGTGATAACGACAGACCTCGTTATAATATATACAGGGTTATTTGTAAAACATTAATAACCTCGCAGGACTATATTCCTGTCTTGATTATGAGTCGAAAATGTTCAAGCTATTACGACCTAATATCAATAGTTTAGGAGATATGCGACATCAAAGTTTGCATTTTTTTGTAAATATTTCTGACTTTTTTTGTAAAACGTTGGACTATCATTACAGTAACTTATATCGAATATGGAAAATTCATTCTTTTTAATACAAGTCAAATAAAAAAATAAAAACTTTCGAAGGGTTTTTATCATTTTATTTAACTTGTATTGAAACGAATGAATTTTTCGTAATTGATATGAGTTACTGTAATGATAATCCAACGTTTTACAAAAAATAAGTCATAAATATTGAAAAAAAAATGCAAACTTTCGTCGCATATCTCCTAAACTTTTGATATTAGGTCATAATAGCTTGAACATTTTCGACTCACAATCAAGACAGGAATATAAACCTGCGAGGTTATTAATGTTTTACAAATAACCCTGTATATATATATATATATATATATATATATATGTTAGTACTCACTACTTTGGGGGTAACCCCCGCCAAATTCTGGTCGTCAGGACCAGTCGTCTGCCGACGTTTCGAACAGATCTCACTGCTCATCTTCAGGGCGCCTTGTCGATGAGCTGCTTCTCCAAAAAGCTTACAACCGCAGACGACTGGTCCTGGCGACCAGAATTTGACGCGGGTTACCCCCAAAGTAGTTAGAACTAACACATATTTACCCGTGAAAGCCTTCGATTAACATATATATAAAGATATATATATATATAATTATATATATAATATATATATATATCTATATAGTATATAGATATACATATATATTTATATCTATATTTGATAAAAATATACACTGGTCTATAAGACAACTTAAAAAAAACATTTCGGCATATTCTAGTGTGTATATTAAATAATTCGAATGAATATCATATAAACATTAAAAATAAAATTGCTTAATATTTCGCATTTAAAATATAGAAGTACCATTACGAGCTATGAAATCTATTTATAAAATATGTCACAAGAATGATTACAGATGTCTCCAGCATTCGAATACATGAAAGAAATTGATTTAGAACACAAAATGGTGTTCTTACGGTGAAATTGGTGAACGTTACATTGTGTAAAGTGATCCTTTAAGCCTGCTCATAGTAGTCATAAGCCCTGGGCCACCCTATAATAGACCGTACACGTTTCTCATATAAACAGCTTCATATCTGTAAGACTTCTACAAATAATTTATATAAATTAAAAAATAATATTTTACTGGTAAAATTTTACCAGTAAAATATTATTTTTATTTTTCCGTGAGGCTAGTGTAACAATGCAAATGAAAACTACAATGCAAACTCAATAATTGACAGTGTATGCGGATGAAGGGAGTGGCGTGTTTTTATTCAGATCAGAACAATGTGGCTTTCTATTTCCCTTGTCACGGAAAAATGGCATAATAGAAACAAAGAAAATGAGTTCACTGGTTGTATCACTGAAATACCTTGCTCCAACATTTGAACTTCAATTTACATATTTCGTATTTGCATTTGTGATTACATGGTGAGGTGTAATACTAGTTTTTTAACCAAAATTTATTGACAATTACTATTTGACAACTATTTAGTAATGGAAACAGGCCATTTTAATATAGTCGTATAACTTTACATATGTACGAATCTTTACTTGTCACTATATTAAAGAACGTTATGAACTTCCTTCATAACTGCAAAATGTCTTGGTGGTACCCTCATTGATATTAAAAACAAGAAAATACTATGTATGTATAAACCACTATTTATTGATTTATCAACGTGTTTCAGGTCTCCATCGGAACCATTTAAAATGTATGGTCCCTTTATCATTAATGGTCCCTTCATCAGGATAACGTTATATAAAGAAAAAATTAAAATTCAAAGTATATACAAAGTATAATATTCTATAAAAAAAATTATAAAAAAGTAACCCATAAAAACCAATTTTTATTATATTCCCTTTCTCATTTACTACTGGAAACTGGTTCGGCGCTTAACCTACGCGTTGGGCTTCGGTCGAGCGACGCTACGAAAGGGGGTAATAAAAAATTTCCAAATATCCAAAATTATGCTATAATCAGGTTCCGTGTCTACCAGATGCGTTGAAATATTTTCATACAACTAAGTAAGTTAAAAATTTGAAGAATCCAAAAATGTATTAATTGATCTTTGCCACAAGTCTGTTTGCAAAGTTTCAACTCGATTGGATCACGGGAAAAGGGTTTAAAATCGCACCAAACTTTTTTTCGTCAAGCAAGCAGACGCCACGAGTAAAGGGAGTAAAAAACTAATCCATAAAAACCAAGTTTTTATTTTACTCCCTTTCTTTGTAAATTAAATTTACCATCATGTAATTAAATAATTGATTGACTGAAAATGAAACATATCTATAACATATCTATACATATCTATAGACAAATATCTATGTCAAAAATTTCTAAAAATATCTTCTTATTATTTGATTTCTTCCCAAAAAATCGAATTGTGCTGTCATCTCCAATCTAATCCTCTTTAATGACTTTCTAACTGATAAAATGGATAAAGGACTTCAAACAGATGTGATCTATACTGATTATAGTAAGGCGTTTGATAGAATAGATCATCATCTGTTGATTAATAAGCTTTTCTTGGCCGGAATACGTGGTGACTTGCTAAGATGGTTTGCATCCTACATCGACAATAGAACTCAGGCTGTGGTAGTAAGCAATTACATGTCGAGTTGGGTTGTAGTTCCCAGCGGAGTACCTCAGGGATCACTGCTGGGGCCATTGTTGTTTATAATCTTCATTTCCGATATTCACGATTGCTTTCGTCACTCTAATGTCCTAATTTTTGCTGACGATATGAAAATTTTTAAACCAATTTCTAGTATTTACGATTCGTTCAATCTACAAGATGATTTGCTACGGTTAGATAATTATTGTAAATTAAATAAACTTGATTTGAATCCCTCAAAATGTTCTTGTGTAGTTTTTACACGCAAAAAGAATATAATACCATTTAACTATATACTAAAAGGAGAACAATTAGAAACAGCTACGTCAATCAGAGATTTAGGGGTGATCAATGATAGAAAATTATTATACGACGAACATATCGATTCTATTATAAGTAAGGCTTATAGGGCTTTAGGTTTCATCATGAGAATGTCTAAAGATTTTAAGTGTGTAAAGACATTGAAAGTACTTTACTGCACTTTTGTCAGAAGCAAACTCGAGTATGCAACGCAAGTATGGAACCCCCAGTATATGATCTATGTAAATCGCTTGGAACAAATTCAAAAAAAATTTATTCGCTTTCTCAACTTTAAATTCAATTGCGTTTCTGACGATTATGACAGTTCATGCAAAAAATATCACATCCTACCTTTATACAGACGTCGGGAAATAGGTGATTTGATGTACCTACTAAAAATTGTATCAGGCAACGTCGACTGTCCTGAACTATTAAATAGACTAAAATTCCATGTTCCCTGTAGATCTCGTAGACACAACCCAGTCTTTCACATTGATTTTACCTCATCCAACTATCGTCGTAATTCATATTTCTTGAGGGTATGCGATGCATTCAATAAACTGATAAGATTATTGGATATTGATCTGTTCGAGTGCAGCCACACAAGATTAAGAAAAATTTTGAGTGCTGAATTTTTTTCCACGTAATAATTAAGTTTCTTTTTCTTTTATTTAAATTTTTTATTCTTTCTTTCTATATAATTAATATGCCTTAGTATTATATCATAAATATTTATCATTACTGACATATTTCTGTTTGTTTAATTTTTTTTTTCTTTCTTTCTATATAATTAATATGCCTTAGTACATCATAAATATTTATCATTACTGACATAATTCTGTTTGTTTAAATTTTTTATTCTTTCTTTCTATATAATTAATATGCCTTAGTATATCATAAATATTTATCATTACTGACATATTTCTGTTTGTTTAAATTTTTTATTCTTTCTTTCTATATAATTAATATGCCTAAGTATATCATAAATGTTTATCATTACTGACATATTTCTGTTTGTTTAAATTTTTTTATTCTTTCTTTCTATATAATTAATATGCCTTAGTATACCAGAAATGTTTATCATTACTGACATATTTCTGTTTGCTTAAATTTTTTTATTCTTTCTTTCTATATATTTAATATGCCTTAGTATATCATAAATATTTATCATTACTGACATATTTCTGTTTGTTTAATTTTTTTATTCTTTCTTTCTATATAAGTAATATGCCTTAGTATATCATAAATATTTATCATTACTGACATTTATCTAAATGTGGAGACCTGTAATTGGCCATCTATATTGTATCAATGTTTTCTATGCTTTTTTTTTGTGCTGTTGGTCTTCCATAAACATTAAATAAATAAATAAATAAATAAATCTGTGAACCAATTGTCATAAATTTTCGAAATTCATAGTGAAGTACCTATTATACCTACCGACGGAGTAATTCAAATTTTAAATATTCCGTGACGTTATCAGGCCGCCGTTGGTAGTAATCAAATTTTTGTAATGATTCCAATTTGAAAAAACCATTTAAATTTCTAAAAATTCAAAATTACACATAATTATTAATTATTTTTAACGAAAAGAGTTAAAAATCGATCCAAAGTTTTTTAGTCAAGCAAACAAGCAAGCAGACGCCACGAGTTAAAAGAAAGGAAGTAAAAAGAAGAAAAGTTCCCATCAGGACCTTTTAATATGAATGGTCCCTTCATCAATTATTATTTTATTTTGATATATACTTCCTAATATGTATACCTTAAACATTTTGTTTGTAATATACATATTATCAATAAATAAATTGAATTGAATTGAATTGAATGAAGACAACATATACTAAAAATTAAAATTCGAAGTTTATTCGACATCCAAAGTATTTATAGTCCCCATCAGGACCATTTAACATAAATGGTCTCTTTAACGTGAATGGTTCCTTCGTCAAGACAACGTATACTAAAACTTACAATTCGAAGAATAGGCTCCTTCATCAAGACAACTTATACTAACAATTAAAATTCGACGTATATTTGACATCCGGAATATAGTCTCCATCAGGACCATTTAACATAAATGGTCTCTTTAACGTGAATGGTTCCTTCGTCAAGACAACGTATACTAAAACTTACAATTCGAAGAATAGGCTCCTTCATCAAGACAACTTATACTAACAATTAAAATTCGAAGTATATTTGACATCCGGAGTAAAGTCTCCATCAGGACCATTTAAAATGAATGGTTCCTTCATCAAAAATTTAAATTAGAAGTATAATTGACAGTAAGAAAAAAATATTTGGGAGTTGAATTACTAATTAAAAACTAATGTGAAAACAAATTTAAGTTATAGTTAAACAAACAAACAAACAAAATTAACTGTTTGCAAACAGGACCTGGTTATTCATAGTATTCAATTTGCTATTAACGCTTTTCTAATTTCTAAAATTTATAATTTATCCAACTGCAATGCTATGTATAATATTTATATGTAAAGTTTGCAAACCATTATAAATATCAAAGAATGGTTTGTTTTCAACAGATGAATAACAAATTCAGAATATGTGTTGCTTTTTTATCATCTTAAGTAAATATAATTAAAACTATTTTCTTCTTATAAATGTTCGGAACGTTTTACGAAAATATATTTTCGAAGAAAAATCAAATAATGCTTTCTGATGAATCTGTAATATATTTTCATGGAATATAGAACGGGCATATTTTCAGACCGCATAAAAAAGTTTTAAATTGAAAATTATGTGTCATCCCTTCTGTGGAATAAATGAATAATAATATTCAATAAGTTTGCCATGACACCGGTAAAACATAAAAAAAGCACGTACCAGAGAAGATGTAAACGGCTACCCTTGGCTCAATAGTGTGACTGTGATTTGTGTTGAATATCAGAAATCTATATAAATAAAAATGTAAGTGTTCGATTGGACAAAATCGATAATCTCTGAAAGTCCTTCACCGATTGATTTGAAATATTGGCACAACGTTGCATTCGAAAACGATCATGATTTTGTATATCTACTTTGCAAACTTATTATTTATTTATATAAATAAAAATGCTTATGTTCGATTGTCCAAAATCTTTAATCTCCTAAAGTTCTTTTTGACCCAACGTTGCATTCGAATTCGCACAAATTATTTGAAAAAAAAAGGTGCCGATACCTACCCTTTCAATATTGATAAATATTTAGATAGGTAGGTATAACATTTTTTATATTCAATTTTGTGATTACATTCGGTTGTCTTTGCTTAAATAAAATGTTTGAACCGATGAGAAAGTGCAACCTATCATATCGCGATATTTCAAAATGAAGGACATTTGTGTACGCTGTATATGATTAATTTTCAATATTGATACTTCCGAACTAATCGTTTTAAACGACATTGTTCTGAGATTCATATTGCATCCCAATATTAAATACAATAACAACATGCTTCTACATATCTATACCTATTAAACTCAATGTCTGTCTGTCTATCTGTTCTCTTTACAAATCTACACTGTTTATTCGATTCGGCTCAAATTATGTATACCTATGCTTTAAGACCTGCCGGGTAAAATAAGCGACACTCTTCCCCTTTTGCCCCTTTCCTTTCTAATGATAAATAAAATAAATAAACACAGACCACATATCTACTAAAAGAGGAAGAAGGGTTTATTAAAAAAATCTCATCAAAATACAGACAACCACGATTTTTGTGGCGTCCTCTGCTGAAGGTAATATTGAAGGTCCTAGTGAATAATTTGTAGTTGGATGATTTATCACCGGCAATTTAGACACTGAATCATATACAGGGGCCACACAACTAAGATGACATCTTTCTATCTCAACTTCCGCTGTCTTCAATTTTTCCCTGCATGGTGATGTTTCTCATTGCGAAGAATGTGACCGATGAATGCAGTTTTCCTTCGTTTGATAACTGTTTTCAGTTCTTTTAAATTATTTACACATCTTAGTTGGTAAAATGGTCAACTTTCTTTAAGATACTTATAGATAACGAATAGAATACGATAAAGATAAAGAAATCTTTAAGATATCTTGCTAAAGCCACATCTTAAAATGTGCATTTTACTTTATAATAACAGTCATGAACGTTCCTCAAAGCTGGTTGAATGAACGTATGCTATTAATTTAAATTTTTACTTCCTTTCTTTTAACTCGTGGCGTCTGCTTGCTTGTTTTCTTGACGAAAAAACTTTTTTAACCGTGATCCAATCGAGCTGAAACTTTTCAAACAGACTCGTGGCAACAATCAAAAAGATCTATCAAATTTTCGTTAAAAAATAATAATAATAAAAGTATATTTTTGGATTTTTAGAACTTTTAATGGTTTTTTCAAATTGGAATCATTACAAAAGTTTGATCACTATCAATAGCGGCCTAACAACCTCACGGAATATTTAAAATTTGAATTACTCCGTCGGTATAATAGGTAGTATATCACTACTAATTTCTAAAATTTACAAAACAGTTGGTTCACAGATGACAGCAAAATTGGGTTTTTTGGGAAAAAATCAAAAAATAATTTATTTCTTTTAGATTTCTGCTTAGTTTTGAAGAATTCTGCAACTAAAATTCTACGCTGGAAATTCATATGGTACAATATTGCTGATAATTGTATCTATCAAAATCTTGATTGATGTTTTTAGAATTTAATCTTCAAAGCATGAAGTTTCTTATCCAAGCTCAAAACATCTGACATTTTAGAAATATATTAAATTCCTGTATGTTAAGTGTTATGTTATATGTTTTAATTCGTCTTTAATTGTTGTTATTTTTTTAAAAAAGGGAGTATAATAAAAACTTGTTTTTTATGGGTTATTTTTTCATATATTGTATGTTAAAATATGCAGAAATAGTATTTAAAACATATTTCAAATATTCCCATTATTCGGTATGCCTTTCACAACCAAAGTACCTCAGTATATCGGCGTGAATAAATGACCTATACAGTGCGTTAAGTGTTCAACCTTGACCTTTATATTATTCGGGTGTCGGCGTATCCGAGGGGAAGGGTATTTCCCTTGGGACAGGGAAAGGCTGCTCTATATATATATGGGGTAAACATGCGGTAGGCAGTACACAAGATATGTGCACACCTTGACTTGCGAAGGCATTTGATTTGTAATACACACCTTTTGATGCTTGAACATTTAGATCGTAACAATTACTAGAAAATGTTAATATTAAAATTACTTTATTTTTATTTCTGTAGGTTGGATAGGAAATAAGGGACTTATTGGCTTTATTTATTTATTCATTTAATTCTTGCATACATTTTATTACTTTTAAATAACTAACTAACAATCACGCTGTTTCCCCGCAGGGGTAGGCAGAGATGATAGAATGCAATATTCTTCTATCTTGGCACACCACTTTTGCTTCGGCTACATTCATACATCTTCTCATGCAAGCTTTACGGTTATTGAGTCTTTTAACAGAGCCATCCTCCAATGTTTGTAGTATCTGATCATGCCAGATATTTCGCAGACGCCCTCTATTGCTGTTGCTTTCAACACTTGCCCTATATATTTTCTTAAGCATTCTTTTTCGCTCATACGTTCTACATGACCAAACCATCTCAGCACTCCTTTCTTTATTCTGTGTATCATACTACAGCCAGCATTACATTCACTTCTAATTTGTTCATTCGTCACTCTACGACAATAGGTTTTCCACACAAGCCTCTTAGTGACCGCATTCAGTCGACTATCATTCGTTTTTTGCCAATTCCAGGATTCACTTCTATTCATCAGAGTTGGCACTAGAACGCCATTATGTACCGCTAGTCATGCTTCTTTTGACAGGTTCTTATTGGCCATAATGGCATTCAGATTTATTTACTTTGTAAATAAATCTGAATGTAGCAGCATTCATTTACTTTTGTTACCCATAGTCACTCTTCTTTCGTTCTCAGCCTTGCTGTCTCTACTTAACATACTAAACAAGTACTCATTCACTTGTTCTTTTGTATTCAATTGTTACTTATTAATTTAGTTTTTACATACATACTAACAAAATGGCAGGTTTATTGTCAGTTGGTGATTTCTTTCCATCTACACAATTTAGTTGAACAATTGAAATATCATATATATTCAAGAACACATTCAAGTTCAACAAGAAGTTAATTTTTCAGAAAAAAGTTCTGTGAAATTTTATTAAAATCTCTATTTTAAAAAAAAAAAATTAGAAAGACATACAGAAAAATTTAATTCACGAAAAAATATTAGGCACTACTGGGATTCGAACCCAGGTCCCCCCAAACCCCCTTAAAACAGATAGAATTATAAGAAGTTATGCAAACAAAGGACGACCACATTTTTCGAACTGAATTTACTATGCTCTGAGCTGTCGGCCTTAAACAGCGTGTTTTCACGAACGTGTAAGAACGATACTTCAGTGTTAATATGAACAGTGTGATCTGTTTGAAACGTCGGGAGTACAACGGTCGTATCAGGACCAACCTATGCGGGATAACCGAGAAAATTTACCTCCTTTATATATATATATATTATATATATAATATTATATATATATATATAATATATATATATATATATATATATGTGTTATTTATATTTTTTTCATTTATTTATGGAAGCGAGTTCCGTAATATTTATTAAGAAATAAATAAATGAAATTAAGAGAAACACACAAATATCACATAATAAAACCGAACAATTAAATGCTGGAACCTGGATTCGAACCACGAACCTTTGTCTTACGCGGACAACGTGATACCAATTTCACTATCCCAGCTACTTAATAAGTCGTCAATATTTGATAGTTATATGTTTCTCTTTGAATTATTAATTCACTTATTTATATTATTCCATTTTTATTCGGGAAGTAATCGACTGTTATAATATATATATATATATATGATGAACTACTTTCTGGGGAACCCGCGTCAAACAGTTTTTGTTCTGGCTCTTGCCCCGAACAGTTGGGTTTACTCGTCCAGTTTTAGGCAGGAATCAAAATAAGAGGCTCTTGAGAATATATAATATATATATATATATATATATATATGTGCATTACTGTACAATATGGTACATTACTGCATTTATAAATCAATATCGTAATTTTCTATTATATTTATAATTTTTGCTTTACTTTACATTAACTGAGATTAATCAAATAATTAAATGTTGAATGAACACTGCAACACATGTTTACAAAATATATAATTATAAAAAAAGTGGAAGTTCCTCTCGCACTCTCTTTTATGAGAGGTACTATAAGAAAATTTGCGAACTAATAATTGTTTTAATAGAGTAGAATAAAATAAAACGTGATAAACTGTACATAATTAATTTACATATATTATATTCTAATTTCATACAACGTGTATTACATTTACTTGAAAACTGGCTGTCTCAATAAAAGATTCTTAGATTTAAATAAAATAGATTTAAAAATTAAAAAAATAATCGAGGTTTAAACCTGTATTGGGAAGACAATACTGCTCTGTAAGGCATGTAATGTATTACGACAATATTCAATGTATTTATTTCGTGTATATTGAAAAACAAATTCACATTTGATCGAAAAGTTTACAAGCACTAAAGGTGTTTGGAAGACCCTTTGTTCCTTTGGAAACGCGAGATGTCTTTAAAAGGATATGAAGCCGGCTTACCTAAACGTCACGTTGGCAGTTTTTTCCTCGGCTCGTCTCGCATCGCTGAGCTTCCAATTCAGCCGTATCGTCCTCGGAAGCCTCCCGCACACGCGGTGTCCCGTCACCACCTCCTTGTCCGCGCCGCCGCTGTCGTCCACGACCAGACCAGGTATCCCGGCGGAATCCTCGCCGGAATATATAAAATTCGTCGCGTCACGCTTGAACACTTCTCTTCGTCTCTTAACACTTTCACTTACATCAGTTTCGGAATTTCGGCGAACTAAAGTCGGATTAACACTATCGCCGCTTGCGTCGGATTCTGTTTTTGAGTTATTTACAAAGTTCGCAGCCATTCTACGTTGGCTATTGCTATTATTTACAAAATTTACATCGATTTCTTCATTTTTATTCGCCGTTTTCATATTGTGGCTACTATTTTCAAGTCTATATTCGTCTAAAATTTCGTTTTTTGTGTCTATACTTAAGTTTTCCCACACGGGGACGTCGTTCTTTTCTGTGTTTATATCGTAGTCGTCTAGAGGTACCTGATTCGAAATGAATGTTCGGTTAACCTTTTCAGAACTTTTTCTTTTCACGTTTTCAGGTATATTCGGGTGTTGGTAGTGTGATGGTTCAACGGTTGGTTTATTTCTCACGGAGATAATGCAGATGTGATCTTCTCGGCTCTGCATAGAAAATTCTCCTCTCTCTTCACCATCAACTAACGATTCGAGGAAGAACGTGTCGAGTCGTTTGTCTCCTTCGAAACTGGTCAGTATGACTGAAACAAAAATAAAAATATATTAGATCAGTTTAATCGTCGAAAATAATTACTATAACGCGTTGTTTTGCTATCACAAATATTTTAGTTTTGAGATATCGACCCATTTATAAAAATTATCTCAAAAGGGTCTTTATTTTCCTTTTTAAGGGGTCACATCAACCTGAGAGCCTGAAATTTAGGTAGAAATTGGATTGGTTTTTTTAGAATTTGATTATTTTTATTACTACTCGCTGAGGGACCTTTGTTGAAACATGAGAGTAAATATGAACAATAATCGTTGAATTGCGCCTTACATAGCGCCAAAACAATCATTTTTCACACATTTGGTGTATATTGTAAAATTTATTTATATATACAAAATTTTGCAGATAATTTAATTAAAAACAAAAATATTCATTATTAACAGTGGATGCATTAAAAAATGTGAATAATCAATATTTAATTATATAAAATGCGATAAATTTTAATGCATTGAATAATCATAATTGGATTATCTTAAAATCATTCAATTTCAAACGTTTTTGATTTATACAGGTATAGCTGAATATAATTATAAATTTTAAGTAGTAATCAAACCGTATATAATAAAAGTCTTTTATCATTCATTAATCGACTGGATTCGGCTTACAATATATACTTCCATCCTGACAAAGGCTTAAGAAATATATTTCGATTCTGACAAAGATACTTAGAATTAATCAGTAATTTAAAAACGTTTCAAATTTATGTCACGATCTATTTACTGTTTGCCAGTAAAAAAACGTACTCATGCAAAAATGCTAGTAAAAATACTATATACAATTCAAGGATATAAAGAGTTGGACTGAATATAAAAGCTTTGTAGGAAAGAGGTTAAGTTCGCCCGTGGCAATTTAATAAAAGTCGCCCTCGTGAACCTCTACATACTCATTTCTTTGAATGTTCTTCATTCGCCCTCGTTGTCAGTTATGTTCTTCCATATTTTCGTATTTTCCCGAAGGTTTTGAATATACTTTTTTAAATGTTGTAATAAAATATACTGAAATGGTCCATTTTACAACAGGTCGACTATTCCGGCCGTCTGGTATGTCTGTGTAATTCGATATAACCTTTTATACAACGCGGCGCACTATTCGGCGAATGGTTGTTTGGGAGATAACACAGAGTATGTCCGTGCTTCACCTCGTTTCCTATCGTTGTGTGCATCGTTGTATGTACATGCTGTACCTACAGGATGGATGAAATATATTTTACAATTGCTACTTTACCTCGTACAGGGATAGTCCTGTTAAAACGTTACATTGTATAGCAAGAATGCTTCGGATACTTTGTATGGCGCGGGTCAAAATGGATTTATAATATCAAATTTCTATTGGAATTTGTAAGCGAGGAAATGTTTTGTGCGCAAAATAAACGAACCACATTTTCATTAAATAATATTCACTTTGTTGCCTCTACGTGGCTTTAATAATATTGTATCGAAATGGAATGCAAAAGGAATTGCGTACTGTCCGAATCCCTTACAAAATGTCACAATACTATCGAAGAATCCAGAACGGCATATAGCAACGCCTGGAACAACATAGAAGCGACGGAAACCTTTTTCTAAACACTAGAAAGGTATAGAATAATCTAGGAGGCTCGAAATCAACGTGATTTGGGTATAAATAACTGTATTACGCCGCGGCGCGAGGAACTTTTTTTGACAGACCTTTCAGTGTGAAAGGAATCGCGAGACAATGGCCAGGTATACCTAGTCGTGAAATTGCGGAGCGACAAATATCGAGTAAAATAATCGGGCGGAGTAACTAATATGGCGATTTAAATAAAGTGCGATAGTTTGAACGTGATAAATAAAGTATTCCCAACGATAATGAAGTGTTCATATACGAGTGATATATTGCGAAATAAAAGAAAGTTAAGTTTAATTTGTGTTAATGACTGTCCATTCAATAATTAAATAATCTCTAATTAATTTAAAGAGTTTTAATTTTCCTCGCTAGCCACGACCATCAAACTGTTACACACGAAACTTTAGTAAAAAAAAAAGAAATATTTATTATTTAACTCACGCAGGGGTAACAAGGTTAATATTATTTAATGATCATCATGAATAATCTCTAGAATGTAAACGCCAAATCCATCAATTATTTGTTTTCGTTTGAAAAATTATCTTGAACAATCAAGTTTTTTCATAAGTGCTTAGTTCTAAGTCAAAATATGATTCATATTTGCTTAAATCTATTTAAGCAAATCACATGTTAGCATGAAACTTGATCACAGTTTCGTTGTCCGTCGATGGCGAGTGAGAATAATATTTTTGTGAAAATGGAACATCAAATGAGTATTATTTGACCATATTTGGTTTAAAGAAGCAAAGATTTAAATAGAGTTAAAAATATATATTTTTTATATTCTTTGCCCATATTTTAATACAAAAAATAAAAAATTAAGAAATGAACTATATCAAAATAAACAATCTTACATTTAATACAAGATTTGTTATATTTTATTTTCTTTAAATGCAAGTAAAATTACTATAAATTTAAAATACTAGTTATCTTATATTTTGTTTAAGTGACTTTGAAATCTAAAAATCAAAAATCAATATATAGACAAAAAAAATATTTTGGAAATGAATAAATAATTAACTACTAACGTGAAAAGAAATTTTAAAGATTTGTAAAAGGACAATGTTATTTATAATATTAAATTTAGTGTAATTCTGTGTAATTTATATGTAAATTTTGTTAACCCTTATTAATACCAAAATAATGATCCATAACCACAACACGATTCCTTATTGTTTTTTTATAATAATAATAAAAATACTGAAACACCCTTTAAGTCATCAAAAATTCCGATTTGCGTTCTAGGAACGCTCTAACTACACCACCGGCTATATCGAATTGAAACATTACTCTGTGCATTTTACAGACTCTAAATGGAACCCGTTCACTGGTGTAGCCCTGTTGCGGAGAACATATTTATTACCTCCCATATTATTTATTATTTATGCTATCGGTTTTCATTTTATATGATATCGAATAACTCTTACGCTACCGGCAGATTTACAGGCAAAAAAGCAATTGAAGAAATTACTTCAGCGACTATGCGAATACATTAAATCCAATAATTTCAGATGATGACACAGTTAGGTTTTTTAGTATTTATTTAGCAAATAGGGATAATATATTCAGTTAATTTGACTGCCAATAAACGTAATGCCGTGGAATAAAAACTGTATTTCATTTTTTTTTCAAATTTACATTTTTTATTTCCAAACATTTAAAAAATATAACCAATAAATTTGTTAATATTTAGTTATATTTGGAATCCTATTAAGGATTTATTACCCAAATTGCTTCGGCATTTTTTCAAATTTTATAAAAAAGTTTTCATTATTAGTTACAAATTTGGAAATTAAATTTTTATTTTTAGTACGGCAAAAAATTCAATTAAAAATATCGTTAAATTAACGGTACGGCTGGAATTTTTTTCACAAATATTTTATTAAAATAATAGATGTGTTCTTTAAAAAAGAAAACAAACAAAAAGAAACACAAATCTGCCGGTAAATTGAGTTAACATTTCGGCATTTCAATTTTAGATTTATGAATAGGCTAAAAATAAGAAGTTTTGGCCTTTCTTGTAAATGATAATGCGCTTTAAAGTTTTTTAATCTTGTATTTCTAATAGTACCTGTTGGAAGCATTGAAAGTGATACTTTTGCATATCATATTCATATTACAAAATATCATATTGAAAGAGATAAACCTGTTTTTTTTTTTTTTTTTATAAAAAAATATACCTGTATATATCATATGCAAATATATACTTTTCACTGTGAAACAGTAATGAAAAGCCTCACAAATATATTAAGGTTCGTAGTAGGACTAAGTATGTACAAAAATATGACATTCATAACTCAATTTTTTTTTAAAAGACTTATAAAGAATTTTTTTTAAAGTCTTGCACTTGGGGTGCGATACATACAAGAAATATACAAGAAAACCCAAATTTGCCTTAAACTTGAACAATTTTCATGCCCTCTGCTATACGCGCCTGTGTACTCGGTCATTTGTCCGGCTTACATTGTCGCCCGTTTTACGGATTCAGCGTTCTGATATCGACCTTTGCGTCGGGGGCGATAGCCTGCCGTGTTTGATTGTCGGTGTATGCTGTGCCTTCCTACACATGTATATGTACGCGTCTCTGGCCACCATAAATGGTTAACATGCCGTAATTTTTATTCATTTTCCCGGCATAATTATGTTTCCGGCTCGTATCCATATTAGAGTAGAGGCCAGTGACCGATAGACTTACATTATAGTGTCAAACCTAAAATATTTTCTGCACCTTTACACTACAGTAAGTAAAAAAATTTGAATACATATTTGAGTACGGAGAATTTTGGCAGATAACAGATATAACAGATACAAAAAAAATGTAAGTAAAACGTTACCATATAAGGTATCAGGTTTTAGTGTTAAATATTGGTTCGGGTAAAATACAAAAAAAAAACAAATTTGTTACTATAACACAGGTAGATGACATGATTATTTATCAAGCTTCGATGCGTCTGGCGGAAGAAATGACCCAAGAAAAGCATCTGGCAATGACGAATATGAAACTCTAGTAGATACTGTTTGTTAACCATATTAAAAAATTAGGTTTGTTATTTTAACGTTTCACTTACACATTTTTTGTAACTGTATTACCTGTTATCTGCCAATTTCCCCCGAACTCAAATGTCATAGTATCCAATCCTTCTTACCTTATAGTGCACACCTACGGAAAATATTTCAGTTAGTTTGATACTATGACGAAAGCCTGGCGGTCGTTGGACAGAGTAGAATTTTTCTGTATCTTCCGATTTATTAAGTTACAAAATGTTTCAATTCTACAATAAAATGTGTTATCAATAAAAAATGAGAATAAAATCCCCATTGTTTGTTAATATCATTGTGCGAAACCACTAACATCACTGTCAAATATTTTCATTATCCGCACTGGCCTTTGTACATAAACGGGAATTTGATTCACTCTGCTGGTCTTTTCAAATGATGCGCATAAAAAATTCACTGAAAACATATATTTATTTTATTTATTTTTAAACGCGTGTGACTCATTTTGAGATTCTTATTTTGTATGAATCAATGTCGCTCATAAGCTTTCCTAAACATAATCTAAGGTAACGTTTTTTTATATTAATATTAATATGGATAGAAAATGAAAAAAAAATATTTTTTACAATATTTTTGTATACGGAGTTATTTGGAAAACATTAATTACATCGCAGTTATACATATATAAATAAAATTATACTTCTACTTTAATTTTGACTTGAAAATGTTCAAGCGACCATGACCTAAATATCAATAGTTATGGAGATATGCAACATCTAAGTTTGCATTTTTTTTCAAAATTTCTGACTAATTTTTTATAAAACTTTGGTCTTTCATTATATTAAATTATATAGAATATGAAAAATTCATTCGTTTTCATCATACAAGTCAAATAAAATAATAGAAAACCTTCCAATTCCAATTGGAAAACATTCCAATTGGAATTTCGGCACGGATTTTATCATTTTATTTAACTTGTATTGAAACTAATGAATTCGATATAATTTATTGTAATGATAGTTCAACTTTTTGTAAAAATAAGTCACAAATATTGAAAAAAGAATGCAAACTTTAATATTGCATAACTTCATAACTATTGATATTAGGTCATGACTGCTTGAACATTTTCTGCTCATAATAAAGGCAGGAATATAGTCCTGTGAGGTTATTAATCTTTTCCAAACAACTCTGTATATGTTCCGAGAACAAAATTACTGGATTGTGTCCATATATCTATAAAAATATTGATAAAAATATACACTGGTCTACTAGTTAGACAATGAAGTTTGACTTAGTTCATACTTTTATCTTCGACTTCCATCAATCTACCTTACTAGCAATATATGAGTGTATAAATCAATGAACATTCAGAATACATTGAAAATCAGAATATAATTTAACTTCTCATAATCGGATCGACTGCTCCATATCAACTCATGCTCCGGTATACTCAGACAATACGACGCGAAACGTACAAATATTGTGGATTTAATGAAAAATACACTTCTGAAAGCGAATATTTTATTTTATAAATTAAATATACAAAAAAGTTTATAAGTTCATATTTATAGAATAATTTTCTTTAAAGAATTAAAGTTTTGATAACGTTTATTTTTTTTTTAATTATATAGAACTGATACTGAGCAGTCAAGATATAATTTAATTAATTAATATATCATTACTATAAATATTAATAATAATAATGATGGTATATATACGCCATAACACATAATAAATGTTGGCTAATTAAATATTAAAAAGGAAATATAAAATGTAAACAGTAGATGCTAAAGAGAAAAGTGATTAAAACATGAAATAAATAATAAGGAAAAAACACCAACAATTAATGTTGTGTAGCTAGGAAAAATGGCACGTGACGAGTTCTGAAGACTTCTAGTATGTGTCATCACCTAGTATTAGAGCCTTCCAGAGAACGCGGGGCATGGGCTCCGGTTCGCGAGGAATCCTTCAGAAGCTCGTGTGAAGCGAAGAATGCCCGGAATTTCACCACTCAAGATGCCTCCAGCGGACTGTGGATTGACTGCGCCGCCATAGCATTATAATATATTACATACTCAAATAGATGGCTACCACTTCTTTATTCCTCAAAATCTGCAGGCTTTGTATTTAATGGTCAACACAATAGAAAATTGTATATTTTTGGAAAAAAATATACAATTTTCTATTAAATATGATATGGGCTGATGTGATGAGTACTGATGATGGACCCTGCAATGGGGTCCCAAACGTCGGCCCGAAAGATCATAATAACACGGCATAATACCCCAGAAAACACAAACCTGAAGATTCTGCGCGGCCGTGAAAACCTAAGAACATTCTTATACAATACCCCGTTTACGCGCGTGTTATCTCTTTCTTTTCCTGCACAGAACGCCTGTCTACAATGATGTGCTGCTAAAATTCTATCAACCGGCTCGCCATGGTAAACACCAACCCTAGATTTTTATAATTTTTTTTTCAAATTAAAAAATAATTATCATACATGACATAAATACATTCCAAATGATTTTCATTCAAAACTTTAACGGGTCTTATTCGTCAATCATCTGCTGTGAGATGATAACTTTTGAGCTATGATTTAACGAATGGTGTAGAATCCCATGAAGTCAGTGGCAAACCTACCAAATTAATGGTCATTAAGTCTGATATACCTATGTGGAATACTTAAATTTTCCCTTTATTCTGAACAAATAGTTTTCATCAAGGAAAATCCTCATTCCTTCTCTGCAGAGCTTATTGCAAATGAATAAAATAATATTTTTAGTTTCTGACCATTTCAGGAAGTTCGTCACGATTATCTCTTAAAATATTAATCTCTGAAATCATTTACATTTATTTTGAACTTAATAATTTCACTTCATATTCTAACACTATCTTCGCCACCTCTCCATGGATTGACAATTTCATCTAATTTTCAGGTATTTGGTTTAATAGTATTAATTAGATCTGAAAATATAAAATCGTAAAAATCTGTATTATAAGAACCAGCTCTCAAAACCAAAATAATTTTAAAAACCGACTCGACAGAACAAGTCCGAACCCATAGCAACACACCACTGCCTGTCTACGAAGATCTATGACTTGAAATTACTCTCCTGATGTCTGACGTACGTGTATTTCGTGTTTAGCCGCTCGAATTAAAATTATGATCCTTTTGATTAGGATATTTTTCAGTGTGTATACTCCTTCTGATAAGAACTCATGAAGTGCCGCCCTTCTTATTAAGTAACATCTTGGAGTGTTTTGGAAGATTCACCAAAGTGCCGTGTCAGCGTAAATGCTCGGGTTTTGTGTGATGACATCTTCACCCAGGACCAGGCTGGAAGTCTGACAAGTCAGCATGTCAGAGTCTTCTGTCAGAATTTGGCATCCGTTAGAATTATTGTATTAAATATAACGGCTAAAGAAACGAACTTACACGGCTGGAGAAAGATTCGAACCACGGACGGCAATGCGGCAACTACATGACATGACCGATTCTCCCCAGCCCGTCAAAAATATACTATATTACACATTTAGAGCAAGGCTATCTAAGAGGGGAACCATTAATTTAAGAAAGTTTTTGTTTGCCATAATTATTTTTAATAAAAGTACGAGTTTTAATTTTTTTCATGAAACTCGATAAAATAATCGACAAGGATAAGTGTAGATTTTTACAAGTCAATACTTTGAGCATGATTAATATATTATTTTGTCTTTATTTTAGTTTTTATGAATTACTTCCGCCGCGCGTACATGAGCACGTACCCACGAGTTTTTTTTGTACAGTGCTTAAAGATTTTTGACTGAAATTACATGACGAAAATTCATGTGAAATTTAGTACGCCACCCTTTCAATCCGTGTAAGCGTTCATGATAAGTTTGTAGATAAAGATTATAGTTCTGAATCTCGTCTGACACACACTCTGTAAGGCAGGTACCCAATACAAAGGGGCTGAAATAACTCTTCGTTAAATGTAAGGGTTGTCGTTATCGTTGGAGATCTTTTAACAGCGGAAACCCTCCCTTTACCGCACAAAGCATAAAACGATGTTTTCTTATTCTTCTTTGTTCTTTGAAGGAAAATACGGTTTTCCACTTCAGAGGATTATTTAGGTAAACACAATCACAACCCCTTTTTATTCAAATACTTTATTTATTCACCAACAAATAACATTTCGGCCCAGTGCAAACAAAGCTGATATAAAAAATATCGATTCTTCAAATCCGATTAAAGCCTTCAATTTAATCAGATTAATCAAAACATTATTTTTTTAATATAATTCACAAGTTTCTAAGGAAACTAAATGCCGTCACTGAGGCGCTTGTATTGAAAACTTTGTTCGATAGAGTGAGGAGTGAACAAATTAGAAGTTAATTGTTGGCTGTAGCTTGGTAGATAGAATAAAGAAAGAATCACTGAGATTGTTTGGTCATGTGGAACATATGAGTGAGGAAAATATGGTTAAGAATATGTATGAGAAGTGTTGAAGGGAGTAGGAATAGAGAGCGTCCGCGAAAGACCTCTCATGATCAAATACTACAAACATTGGAGGAGTATGCATGAGAAGAATCTAGCCGAAGCAAAAGAGGTTTACCGAGATAGAAGAATGTGGCATTCATTCCTCTCTGCCTACCCCTATAGTAATATGGTGAAAGTTAGTTAGTTTCTAAAGCGCCTAGTTCTTTTATTTTTCATTTTAATCATTCATTTAAAGTTTTACAATACGTCATGAGGCCTTAACTTAACGTAATCCTTGGTGACAAAATATTATTAAAATTTTATGGATATTGCTGCTTTTGCTTTTATACCCCAAATATAATGTACAATTTTACCTTACCGGGAACCAAACCCGTGACCGTAACGTAAATTATACTAATACCGGGGGTGTTAGTATAATTTAGTATTAAGTATTTAACATAAAAAATGTGAAAAAACGAACTACTCTGTTATTATTATTATTATTAGCATTATTTATTATAAGAAATAAATAAATTCATAATAAAGTCTCCATAAAACTTGCTCGATTAAAAGGGTTATCTGTTACAGAGATGTATTTTTAGAGGTAAAGAACTTTAAATTGTAAAAAACACAAAAATACCGTGGCAATGGCCTTTGTGTGGGCTTATTTGAAAGATAATTATATAAAGTATTTAAATAAAGGGTATTTTTAAAGGTTTTTTCGAATTGGCAACATTATTCCCAACAACGGCCAATTTGATAGCGGGCAGCTGATTTGTGATCAGCCAGGTTTGCGATTTCACCATGAATAAACTTAAATCAGAATTTATTTATTTCGAATATCGTGATATTGCAATCAATTATAGGCTCTTATTAAAAATAATTTTCCAATAATTTTTCATGATTTTTTACGTGCTCTATTTTAAAAAAAAAACTCTAAAAGAACACCCTCTACAAATATAATATTATTATAACATTCAATAAACGTCGTATAATAAAAACCCCTGCTATACGTTTTAACAAACTAACACGCTAATACTATTTCTAGACCGCAATTCGTTAGTAAAAAACATGTCATTAGTACGCACGAGTAAATACGACTGTGATAGACTAGTATGGATATTCTAAGCCTCAACTCTAAATCAAATAATTGACACAATTGTGCAAATAAATGCATCTGCATTGCAAATACTAGTGGCCACGAAACGGCCACCATAGCTGCCTACGAGACCCAGCAACAATTGGCAGCAAAACGGCAATAGCCAACATCAAAAGGTAAAACAAATATAAAATTAAGCCATGTATTCACTAGGGGACAAATCGCGAAACATTCCGCGCGGCATGTAGCATCAACATCCACGCTCATGTTTCGGGGACAATGACGCGGTCATTTGACGTATACACACCGGGACTCGCATATCACTTGTCGCCCGATGAGATTATATTGACAGCTGCGTATCTATTTACACTTGCCGCCCGATGAGATTATGATGACAGCTGCGTATCTATTTATTTTGTGCGCTATGTTGTGCGCGACGTCGCGGAACAGTGCGCGACGTTGCAAAGTCACGTAGACTCTACGCCGCGCGTGATGTTGAGAGATAATATGTCCCCTAGTGAATACATGGCTTTATTCTGTTATTACGTGGCATTGTTACACGAATTTATGTCTTATGTCATACTCTATTTAGTTTTATGTCCCTTTTAGACAGACATGAGAGACAATCCAAGTGCAAGAATTGATTTTTCTAATAATGTGCAAGATAAAAAGCTGGAAAAACAATAAAAGTAGACAAAAGTTTGAGTATCATAAAACAGGCTTTGTCGACAAAGCTAGCCGTGAATTAGTAAACAAATTTATGAGCACTGGGATCTATCACTGATGAAAAAAGTTTTTATTTTAAGAAAAAGCCTATCCGCTTCAAGTCGTAACGTTGTCGTACGTTACGTTTTTATTAAAAGATTATCCATAAAGAACAGTAATGTATTTATAAATTTAAGAATGCGAATCCACTTAACAAAAAAATTCTGTAGAAATATTTATGATAGTTTCATAGAATTATTATATATTTTGTAAAATAATATGTCCTTTTATAATACCTTTTATTTTCTAAAATAAGGAATGTCATGCAAAAATTCATGTCATCAATAGTTTTGGCTGAAAAATACAGGACTAACCTCAAAGATCTATACTCCATATTTATTGACTTAGAAAAGGCTTTTGATCGAGTACCACTATGTTTGGTATGGCAAGCTGCCAGGAGAAATTTCTGAATAATCTTTCAGGAAACTGCACACCATGTACATTATATTGACGTAACCACAAAAATAAAAGTAAAAAACTGATAAATGTAATCAACGTTATTTGGGCCTAATAACATTATTTATTTAAATCACTTACTAATAACTCAAAGATTATTATAATTTCTGATAAAAATTCTTTACTTTCCAATTTATAAATCTTTTGTTCTTACGATTACAATTCGTACAGAAATATAAACTAGTCGTATACCCGTGAAAAATCACGGGACATAAAGTAACATTATGTTAATTGAGAATGTTGTATGACACCATAACGCATCAGCCCTCATGATGGACCCTGCAATGAAATTCAAAACGTCGGACAGAAAGATCTAAAAAACACGGCAGAATATTCCAGAAAACTCAAACCAGAAGATTGATTAAACCTATTAATTATTGTGATAAATTATTTGCACAGTCGTTAATTTGGCTACTTAGACTTGTAACTGTTTCATATTTATTCCAGATTAAAGCCGACATAGAACCGCATTGACTGTTTCATACTTTAAGGCACGAAATATGTATTTTGTGTACCTTAATTGTTAAAATATAAATATATATATTAAATTAAAATCAATACTTGCATGACATTCTCTACAGGTTAACCGTGAAATATTAAATTTAATAAGAGCAAAATTAATCAACACTTGCATTTTGCATGTAATTTAGAATGTGAGAATTTCTAGAGATCAATGTATTAATGTAAGATGTAAATAATTGACTATGAATACAAGTAACAGCCCCACCATTTCACCTAAAACAGAGTTAAATTTTTAAATGCTCTTCCCAAAAATCTAGATATGGAGATGATTTACACAAAACAAAAATCTAAATTGATAAACTTACTAAAGAAAATTATGGCAATTAGGTATTGAAATTAAATAAGTACACGTATACTAATATAACTTATTTAATATATAATATAACTTACGTAATATAACTTATTATCTATCGTCTTTGTAGATTGTAGTAATATCTCTTTAATATGCGTAAAAACTTCTATCATGAATAAGATGTGCAATTGAACTCACATAAACGAATGATATTATATGTAAATTCGTGTCCAGTGACTTTATTAAAATAATTAATAAATCTATAATTAATTTTCAGTGTTTTCATTTGGCTCCCACGACGACACAACCCATGGTACTATTAATAATAATTTTTATACAGTCAATAGGCATGCTCCCAACGGCATTATTCGATGCTACATTGAATAGAGTTGTAGACAGGCAGTTGCCATGTCTAACTAAGCCCAGCCTGAACACGGAATTGTCAACTTCTTTTTCGATACTCACTACATTTTATTTCATTTTTAGAGTCTTTTCAACATGATTGACAATATTATGTGTTACATTAAATTCGAAAAATACTAGTGTCCGACCAAACTTTCGGTTTCGGAATAGTTTCGGCAAAAAAACGGGTTTCGGCTTAGGTTTGGTTCGGGTGCCATCCAGCCAAAACTAGTGCCGAAACCGAAACTGAATTCTGGAGGTTTCATGCTGTGATTTGACATGTTCGGTGCGCTGAGCTGCGAGCGACGAAGTGTCATTTTACCGCGTCGTCGCTCGTAGTCGTGTCAGGATTTGTTTGGTGTACATAAATAAAATTGATAAAAAAAGGCAGGGGTAGGCAGAGAGGATAGAACGCCATATTTTTCTTTCGTGACACACCACTTTTGCTTCTGCTACATTCATACATCTTCTCATACACGTTCTACGATTGTTGAGGTTTTAACAGGGCCATCCTCCAATATTGTAGTATCTGATCCTACCAGGTCTTTCGCGGATGCCCTCTATTCCTTTCGCCTTCATTTTTATTTCTCACCCTTTATTTTTTCCTCACCCCTTATTTTTTCCTAACCATCCTTTCCTCACTCAAACGTTCTACATGACCAAACCATCTCAGCACTCCTTTCTTTATTCTATCTACCACACTACAGCCAGCATTACATTCACTTCTAATTTGTTCGTTCCTCATTCTATCGACCAAAAATTTTTCACACAAGCGTCGTAGTGACCGCATTTCTACCGCATTCAATCTACTTTCATTCTTTTTTTGCCAATTCTAGGATTCACTTCCATACATCAGAGTTAGCACTAGAACGCCATTATGTACCGCTAGTCTTGCTTCTTTTGACAGGTTATTATTGGCCATACTGGCATTCAGGGCACCATTTACTCTGCTACCCGCAGTCACTCTCCTTTCGTGCCTACCTACCTACCTTTTATTTTATGTTATTCGTAAATAACATTAAAAATAAATAATAGGTAATTCCTAATATTATTTTTTTAAATATTATTTATGAAGGTGTTGATTTGAAATAAATATACCTAGTATAATAGGTATATTTATTTCAAATCAACTCCTTGTTTGTAAAAGCATAAATCATTTATTTGAAATAAGGACTGATGATTTTGTTATGTTTGTTATTAGTTCAAATGTCAGAGACTAAATGATTTAAAAATAAAGACTGATTGATTAAGATTGACTATTTTTTCCCACGAAAACATGACCTTATACGGAAGTTTCGGTTCCGGTTTCGGTTTCGGCCAAATCTGAGATTTCGGCCGTAAAAACCAGTTTCGGTCGGACACTAATTATATGTCTAATATACTCATGGTTTATGATAATAGTTCGTTTGAAGTATAGATTTTTACCAAAAAAATGTTGTTTGATTGGTCGAAAGCGCAAAAATATATACTTACTAACTTTTTACCCATAAACGAGCAATTACTCTAAACCAAGATAATACAACCAGCCCCAAGTAATCCAATGATTGGGGATTTCAGCCTCGTTTTAGGCGACTATCGACTTATCCCTATTTTCAAAGCTAAAATGTTGAGCATAGTTTGAAAACAGTAAAAATATTGATGTGACATGTATTTATTGTAAGCGTGTCTCATTTTTAAAATGAAGTAGTAAAAAATAATAAAAATTAATCCGTTGCAATTATTGTATAAATGATTTCCTTTAGATATAGAGAGCTTGATTCAAATAATTTATCATGTGATGCAACTGCCCCATCGGAGTTGAATTTTTTCCTTTGCAAGAAGTTATCCAAATTTCGAAAAAAATGGTAATCTGTTGGGGCAAGGTCCGGAGAGTACGGTGGATGTCTTAGACATTCCAATTGAAGCTCCTCTAATTTGGTAGCCGTCTGTTGTGCAGTGTGTGGTCTAGCGTTGTCATGAAGCAGCAGTGGCCTAGAGCGATTAACCAGCCTCGATTGTTTAGCAGCTAGCTTTTCCATCATGGTTTGCAGTTGCTGACAATAGACATCTGCCGTAATCGTCTGGCCAGATTTAAGAAAGCTGTAGTGAACGACACCAGCACTAGTCCACCAAACGCTCACAAGTAACTCGCGTTTGTTGATTTGCTTCACTCAATTCGTGAGGTACCCACCTTTCAAGCTTTTTCACCTTACCAATTTGCTTCAAGTGGATTAAAACAGTTTTATCACTAACACCGCAGCCTGCAGCTAACTCGGATGTGGTTTGCGATGGATCCGCTTCCACAATAGCCTTCAATTCTTCATTATCAACTTTGGTCTCCGGCCGTCCACGGGGCTTGTTCTGCAGGTCGAAATTTCCAGAACGAAAACGTTGGAACCAAAAACGCACTGTGTTTTCTTTTGCGGCACCGTCGCCATACACATCATTAATCCTTCGAGCCGTTTCTGCAGCACTGGTGCCACGGTGGAACTCGTACTCGTAAATAACGCGATATTTCAAGTTTTTCATTTTGTAAACTGAGTCTCGCAAAGAAAAAAACAATTGAGGAAAAAACAAATGAATTATAATTTTCAAAACACAAATACATGAGTAAATAGCTGTAAAAATTTGGATTTGGAATTCCTAACCAAAGAGAAGATATTTGAGATCAAATTTGCCATTACGGTAAAACGTCAATTTCATATGTAAGGACCTAACTATAATATATATATATATATATATATATATATATATCTATATATAGTATATATATAATATATATATATATTATCTCTATAATATTTAATACGAAATAAATAAATGAAATAAAGAGAAACACAAATATCAAATAATAAAACTGAAAAATTAAATGCTGGAACCTGGATTCGAACCACGGACCTCTGTGTTTCGCGCACAGCGTGTTACCAATTTCACTATCCCAACGACTCTTTATTTCATTTATTTATTTCGTATTAAATATTACGGGACTCGTTTCCTTAAATAAATGAAAAATATGTTTAATAATATGTATACTTTATTTGCAGTTTAGCAAAGAATACTTCCATTGTTCGGAAATCGACTAACGAGAAGACGTCAAAGCTTCGTTTGATATTCTCGTAACAGTCGATTTACTTCCCGAATAAAAATGGAATAGTATAAATAAGTGAATTAATAATTCAAAGAGAATCATATAACTATCAAATATTGACGACTCATTAAGTCGCTGGGTTAGTGAAATTGGTAACACGCTGTGCGCGAAACACAGAGGTCCGTGGTTCGAATCCAGGTTTAATTATTTTAGCATTTAATTTTTCAGTTTTATTATTTGATATTTGTGTGTTTCTCTTTATTTCATTTATTTATTTCGTATTAAATATTACGGGATTCGTTTCCTTAAATAAATGAAAAATATGTTTAATAATATATATATATATATATATATATATATATATACCTGTTCTAAGGTAGGTAGATTTTATTTGTATTCAGCATACCAATTATCATTTAAAAGTGAAAATGGCAGTCATATATAATAAATTTTATTTAAGTATAAAGAAAAGAACAAACGGAAAAAAATTAATATTAAATTTAATGAGTGGTAGTTAGAAAAAAGATTAATAAATACGTAAAAATATATAAGCAATGATAAAAGGCACCAGAAAAACTGTATTTTCTCAACAACAAAAAATATCATAAAAGTTTAATAGCAAAAATAAGCTGACTTAGTATCATAGAATACAATAGATTTGAGATCCTCTAGACGTGTGTATGGAATATCCATTTATAAGAATATAGATACTAGGAATGAATGTAAAGGTGAACTTAGCATATAAATTCAATAAAAAAACGGTCGCTCAGGTGGTTTGAGCATGTTGAGCGAATGAATGAGAAAATAATGGTATGAAAGACATATATAAATTAAGCGTTGACGGCACCAGAAAGAGAGGGCGACCGCAAGAGACGTGGCATGACCAGATTAACCAGATACTGGAAGATGGTCCCGTTAGCTTGCCGTCAACAACCGTCAAGCTTGCATGCGAAGATGCATGAGATGGGGCGAGAGTTGTGTGTCGGGAGAAAGAGTTTGGCGCTCTATCCTCTCTGCTTACCCCTACAGAGAAACGGCGTGATGGTAAGTAAGTAAGTTAAAAAAGAAATGCAGCAAATAAAGCAAATAAGATTTTTTTCAAACTTTCTTCAAAGCAAACAGAAATACACAATAAACATTTTCTTGGCTCATTTTTTATTTATGTATTCGTACATGATCGCACTATCCTGATACATTAAATCTATACTAATATTATAAAGCGGTGAAGTTCGTAAGTCTGTATGTAGGAAGTACATAGTCTCCGAAATTACTCATCTGATTTCAAAAATTATTTTACCAATATTTAGAATGAATCTTCATTTTTTAATGTATTTTAGGTTGTATATTATGTCATTATAATGAAAAGGATTTTCGGGGAGATTAATTTTGCAACTAAGTCGACAAAAAAACGGTCGAGAAAGTGCGTTTCTTACGAACGCCGCCTTAAAGGTAAGGATATGAGAATGCTTTCTATAGAAAATAATTATAGCAGCTTAAAAAGTTCTGTAAAAAAAGTCTATCTATACGTTAAGGTTAATTCACAAATTGATAAAATATGACTAAAAGATATATTGAAAATTAGTTTTTATCTGTTGGTGGTAATTTTTATAGATTATACTAAATCCTTTTCAAAATAAATTTACTCATCGTCAGGAAAATTGCAGATAAAAATTGTCTTTTACACAACATAGTTTTGACGAGTAGGTTAGATTAAAACGATTTTTCACTAATATTCTTATAGTCTCAAACTGAATTCAATTCGAAGCAGCCCGAAAATGCTTGTAATTGGGATTGTGGGCTGAGTTTGAAATAAGTAATTTATTGTTTTTTTATATGTTTTCGCCTAGTATTCTATAAGTCTTTCATAAATAATAAAATTAAAATAAAATAATGTAAAACAGAAATAAAAATTTATTCACATTTTTCTGTTAAAATAATATTTTTTTATTAGTCGTACACAATTATAACTAGATTGCTATGATATGACCGAAAAAAACGATTTCGAAATAAAATGTTCACAGCAAGTTTTTACGCTGTACGATGTATCTATCTATAAAGAGCAGTTTCCACTCGCCCACTCGGTAGAAACTGTCCGTAATTCAATATACGTTGCGAATATTATTTCAGTGTGGAACGGTAAGCGGCCAACGAATCTCGTAAAATATTAACGTTGTGGTACTGTAAGCCCCGCTGTAAAATTGACTGAATACTCTATCCTACGGGTAGCAAACACTGATGGTACGAATTAAGCCTTTTTCTGGTCAAAGCGTCTGCAGAGTGAAATGATGAAGTCTATAAACCGACGACCAAATGCGAAACATAATTATTACAAATTAATTTAGTTTAAATCTAAGTTTTTACTATTTCTGTTAAGCCCAGTTCGTAAACAAGCGCATGTAAATCAGTCTTTGGACAATGCGTTTTCTTTCGTTTAGTTAATCTGAGTTATATAAAATACTGAAGAATGAGTTATTTTTCAGTATTTTTCCCGGTTTTGTAATATAAACAGCATCTATATAGGAATATAAAAATAAAAAAAGTACCCGCGATTCCTGATATGATTAATCAGTATCTTGTACGTTGGACTACGAGAGCCGTTATTTTTATTAAAGGTTAAGTTTTGTTAAAATAGGTACTAACAAGTTGTTATGTTAAGATGCAGAATTTTATTCCATATTTTAAGATCCGGAATTATAATCTGTCGTCAGATGGGACTTGGATCATGAGAATTATTGTTATTGTATAAATAGCTTTTAAGAATATTTCGTATTTGTTTTTATCAATAGCTTAAGTTGATATATTCAACATTTTTTTCAACAATAATTTTTTCGGACAAATCAACCGTGGTTGTGTAGAGGTCAAAAAGTGGACAATATTCTTCTTAGTAAAGGCGAAAAGCAAAGTCAACTCCTTTTTGTAATCATACTTATGTCTCTCAAAATCCATTAACAGAAATTCTGTCCACTTTCATGAGGCCTATCGTTCCAATCATATAATAGTTTTCTATTGAATACCAACTCCATAGTTTATGATTTTTTTATGACGCAAGCCATAAAGGCTATCAACCAGAGTGCGCGATACTTACTTTTCAATAAAGCTAGTTTTATTTGGGCTTCTTTTATGAACTTAATGGTTTACGACAATTTTTAGCCCGAAAAATAAACTTCATTTTCATTAATATAACGCTGCATTCTACAGATACAATAATTTGCCTTCCATTCCTTTGCATCTGACCATATTGCGTAGTTAATAATTTTTATAGCAATGATGTCTCAATTAATCATTTCTAAATAATAATTTTGAATTGTAACATTACTTTCTGATCGTTGCGAAAAATAAAATGGAATGTACCTACTCAAAAAAACTGACATTTTTAGTAAAATTGATAAACAATTAAAATAAACAAAAGAAAATTGTATGCATATAAGATACATTAAAATTTAAAAAAAAAACACAAAAATATAATTATCATAAGACGGAAAAGGGTTTTTGAAGGAAAGACATGTTAAGAAAATATTGGCATGAAATAAGGTGAACGGGAAGAAAGATATGAGAGATAATACGAACCATTGACATCAATTGTGGGTTTGGTTACAAAACCCTTTTCACCAACCACCTATTTTAACAATCTACTATATATGTTGGGAGATATGCGTTGGGAGATATGTGTTGGGAGATATGGGTTTTAAAAATGCCGAATTATGTCAATTTTCAAATTATCGTCGTTCGAATTAACGAAGTTTTCTGTTTCAATATAAACAACTTACAAAGAAAAGTAAGAGACAAATACAGATTATATGAAATAATCATTCAATTTTCTCAAAAATGATTCACTTCTCCTGTGAGATTTGATTAACTAGACCATAAAATTACGTTTCACAAAAAATGCAGCATAATTTATAGACATCATATATTTTGATGAAATGATAAATGGCACAATTTTATCTTCGTAAAGGAATACCTTATTCTTAAAATAAGAAAGCAGGGTAAATTCCGAATGAGAAACAGAGGCATTACACTGAGAAATTATATTTCTTATCTTAATTTCTATTGTTGGTTTTTCTTGTAGGTCCATTTATAATTTTCCCCCTAGTTAATAATGGTGCACTGGTGCATCTAACTAGAGGAGTTTAGCCTCCACCCCTTAAGATGAAATAATTTCATTCGTTGGGAATTATCTCCAGAAAATTACGTCGTTCTTTTCTGTTTAAAGCTTTCATAAAAAGGGTGCGTCTCCTTTATTAGTTTTTGCGAACAAATTTATCTTGACAAATTTCGTTTTCACAAAAAATATTCCCCTTTTCAAATTCAAATTGTTCTTGCTTTCGTGGGAATATTACTTTACTCCATTTATGATATTATTGATGAAAATAAAAGGTGCCTACAATACGGAATATTAACTCGAACCGTAAACCGACGGAACCGTTTATTGTATTAATTGGTGGTCCTGAAGGAATTTGTCTTATATTCATTTCATTCGATTATGTAATGTAGTGTGTCTCAGTTTTGTATATTCGTGCGTGTGTGTATGCAGTTAACATGAATGAACGATATAATGAAGGATCATTCAGTCAACTTAACGAAACTTCCCGTCGCTAGTATGTGCCGGTCGCGGGAGACGGTGCCTAGATAAAGAGAAGCCATTTGAGATTGACAAGCTTGATCGAGAGAGAAACCTATCGTTGTATTCTTCTGAAATTAACGTGTGAATTGACGCCGTTATTAATTGGCAATACTGTCACATTGAAAAGCACAAACACCACAAAAAACCTGACATTCATTAAACTTTGTTTTTTCATTTTCTATGCCTGAGCATCGTTGACTTTTCTTCTGTTTCTAAAGGATAAATAAATTTTCTACACTTTTTGTGATCCTGGACCTTGTTTAATGCAACAAAGGAGTAAGGCTCCGTGTATATCTCAGACATTATACAGAAAGTAGATTCGCGGTGATCACAAATTTTACAGGTTTTCTCTTCTAGAAATATGTCCAAATAATGAGAAAAATTATTTTCTGCATGTTGTGAAAAACTTTTTTTTAGTACAAAGTTTCAGAAGAATAGACCCATTTGTTTATTGAGCAGTTTTTTTTCATAAGAAAAAATAAAAATTTAGCTGATAGCATCTTATCTCATTTGGACACGCTTGTTTCTTGGATTAGTAGTGTAACATAAGTAAGAATCCGTACTACCGCGACCGTTTGACGTGTGTGACGTGCTGCGTTTCGCGTCTATAATATTTATAACTTTTTGATCCAAATGGAGCAAAATCTATACGAAATTGTGGCTCAACAGAGTCAGACGCTCGAGCTGGTACTACAGAGGATGCGGACGCTGGAAAAAATCGTTGCAGAGGGATTTGAGAGCGTCTTGAATGTTGTAAAGCATTCGGGTACCACCCACATTCATCCTGGTGACAATATCGCCTCCCAGACTGCCGCGCGTCACGAAGTGCAAGCGACCATCCCAACGCCACCAACTGCACCTGCGCCTGTGTATGTTTCTGCGCGTGAGGAGTGCGCGGCCATAGGGCCCGTAAGCCCCTCCCCCGTTACCCCTCCGCCGCCAACAACACTCTGTGTTGACATACCTTCTGTCAAAACAAATCGACCGAGTGCTGATACCGGGCCGCCACGCAAAATGTTAACTCGCGCGACAGCGCGGGCTGAAAAAAGCAAATTTGGAAACTTTGCCGCTGGTTCCTCTGGCGATTCTATTGCCATCAACGTCCAACCTGCTGTATCTACCGCTGCCGACGCATCGCAGATCTTCGGAGATGCAGAAACAACAGTGACAGTGTCCCATTCCGATGCATCTGGAACGCAAACCGGAAATCTTGCTGTGGCTGCCGCTGGTTTCTCCGGCAACTCTTTGCCAATCGTCTCTCCTGCTGCATCTTCTGCTGTCGGAGTAGCGCGGGTCAACGAAAATGCAGTGACGACAGTGACAGTGCCCTCTTCCGACGCAAATTGGACAATAGTGCAAAATAAAAATAAGAGACGTGTCGTTGTTCGGGGGACCTTGGGAAAGCGGAGAGAAGAAGATATTAAATATTATCACTTTTATCCCTTTCACAAGGACACTACGAGCGACGACATGTCCTCTTATCTGACTTCGCTGGTGAGTACCGCTTCATTCAATGTAACGAGGATCAAATCGCGGGGCGACTACTCGTCATTTAAAATCGGAATTCCGAAAAACAGTGTCAGTAAAATTTTGCAAAGCGAGAACTGGCCGCGCAAATCATTCATTAAAGAATGGGAAGCGAAACCGCGAGATGCGCCGCGTCTTCCTTCAGCAAAATGACTAGTTCGCGATAGTGCACCATATGAAAAATTGAATTTTTATTATCAGAATGTTCGGGGGATGAAAACGAAATGCGTGGATTTTTATAGCAACGTTTCGGCTAGTGATATTGATGTCATAGCATTAACCGAGACCTGGCTGAATGCTAGCGTTTTCGACTTTGAAATTTTTGATAGTAATTTTACAATAGTAAGGCGAGACCGTGGTGGCCACAGGCAGGGTGGGGGATGTTTATTGGGAGTGAGAAATAGAGAAGACTTGCAAGTTGAGCGTTTCTCTATTTTGGAAACATCCAATGAAGATCTCTGGGTAAAACTGACATACGGTCTCGATATCACGTTCATGTGTGTATTATATTTTCCTCCGGCGAGTGAGACGGATATATATCAGATGTTCTTCGATAAGATGTTGTCCAGTCTAGAACTACTTCAGGATAAAAACCTCATTATATTAGGAGACTTTAATCTGCAGTCAGCGCGGAACATTTCAAGTGTAGAAGCTGACCTCAATTTTTTTTGCTCCGTATTAAGTCTCTCACAATATAATGATATTTTGAACTCCAGAAATAGAACTTTGGATTTAATATTATGTAAAAGAGGTATTACATATTATTGACGTATCTCGGTCATTATCACCTCTTACGAGAGAAGATAATTACCACCCCGCACTTGAGTTTTGTTATAATCCGATTGCAGATCATCCCCGTCGATCCAGAGTTCCCGGCGAAGGTACGGTTCGTCGAAGGGGCTGGAACTTTGATAATGGTGACTTCGACCGACTGTACTTTCTAATGGACGGTATCGACTGGGGAGAAATGTATAGCATATCTGATGTGAATGAGGCGGTACATTATTTTTATTGTACTATCGAAGGTGTACTTGATACTTGCTTCCCTAGAAAATCTCAGGCTACTGGTGGAAGGCGATATCCAAGGTGGTTTTCTAGGGATATTATTGGAGACATACGGACTAAGCATTTCTATCATAAAAAATGGAAAGCTTCTGGTCGTCACGGTGATTATGAGATGTTTGGACGTTACAGATCCATCGTAAGACGTAACATTCGATTAGCATACCGGGAGTTCATTTCCAGCATGGAAAATAACATTATTCAAGATCCTAATACTTTCTGGGACTACATAAAGTCACAAAAGGCGGATGGCGGGAATGTTAACTCCATGACATGGGGCGAAAAAATGGTACGGGGTGCAGATATTGCTGAGGCGTTTGCAGGTCATTTTAAAACAGTGTATAGTAGTGAACCTCCGCTTCTGGATATTAACATTGCTAGGCAATGTTCTCCGATCGGTGCACAGTCTATTGATGTTCAAAATATCAGTGAGAAGGATGTGTCCGACACTATAAAAAAATTAAATAATACTCATTCTCTTGGTCCAGATTTCATTCCAACATTTCTCTTAAAAGGTTGTGTGGAACTGATAAAAAAACCACTTTGTTTTTTGTATAATCTTTCCATTAATACAGGGATCTTCCCGGAAACATGGAAGACTTCAAAAGTTACTCCCATACATAAGAGTGGCTCTAAGTCGTCCGTAGAAAATTATAGACCTGTAGCTGTTCTCTCTGCCCCAGCTAAGGTATTTGAAATCATAATAAGTAGAACCGTCGCTTCCCGAGTAGAGCCATTTATAATTGATGAACAACATGGATTTAGGAAAGGCCGCTCGGTTGAGACAAATCTGATGGTCTTCACAAATTACGTCACGGAAGCTCTGGACGCGGGACATCAGGTAGACTGTTCATATAATGACTTCGCCAAAGCCTTTGATACAGTCAACCATGATGTCTTATTGAAAAGGTTGTATGAGATTGGTTTCTCGGATGGTATGCTAAAATTAATGTCGAGCTACCTCCAAAATAGGAACCAATACGTCTCCTACGGCCTATTCGCGTCAGAGTGCTTCTTTACCTTCTCGGGTGTCCCACAAGGATCTAACCTGGGTCCATTGTTGTTTTCGATTTTTATTAATAATATAAAAAATGTAATCTTAAACTCGCGCTTTCTGTTATTTGCGGATGACTTAAAGCTTTTCTTAAAGGTGTCAACTTTGGACGATTTTCATCTTCTCCAAACAGATATATCAAATATATGTGAATGGGGAAGACGAAATAAACTTTTGTTTAATGTTTCCAAGTGTTCGGTTACATCCTTCACTAGGGCCCAAAAAACTCTATTTTTTCGCTACAAAATGAACGACCAAAATCTGACAAGAACATCAAATGTTAAAGATCTAGGTGTTAGATTTGTAAGCAACCTAACATTTCACGATCACATAGAGACGATCAGTGGTAATGCTTTGAGAATGTTAGGATTTGTTCTGCGTACTGCCAGGGTTTTCGAGAATACCCGCGTACTCAGAACTCTTTACAACTCCTTGGTGCGGAGTAGACTCGAGAGTGGCTCGATGATCTGGGGGCCACATGAGGGCAAGTACTCTCTTATGGTGGAGAAAGTCCAAAAGAAGTTTCTGAGATATCTCTACATGAGAGAGTACGGGCATTATCCTTGGCTTTACCCAACCGAGTTTCTCCAGGGTATGCTTGGCTACAATAGTTTAGAGACTAGAAGGAATGTGTATTTGATTACACATTTTTATCGATTATTGCGCGGTACGATCGATAATCCTGAAATTATGCAGAGCATTGGTTTGTATGTTCCTGATAATTACACTAGACATCGTCAGCATAGATTGTTTCACATTCCAATATACAGGACCAACCTGCCGATGGTTATGCCTGTTGGAAGAGCCACAGCTATGCTGAACAAAATCGCTTTGGGTATTGATATATTCCATGTGTCTGAGGGGGTTTTCCGAAGCGGGATTCTCCTACACCTTTGACCTGATTTTATGTTATTTTTAATTTATTAAATATTTTCTTTTTTGATATATACTTCCTAATATGTATGCCTTAAACATTTTGTTTGTCATGTACATATTATCATGAAATAAATTGAATTGAATTGAATTGAATTGAATTGAAACATTAGCGAGATCTATAAAATTATAAAGACGAATACATTATATTATTATTTAATTTGGTGTCAATATTGTAGAGATTATTCATGGTGATCATTAAATAAGGAAAAATAATAACCATGTTACCTGTACGTGAGTTGAATAGCATTTTCAATACTTTCGTTTCAAGAGAAACAGAAACTCTCATCGACAAGTGAAGTATCAAAGTTTAAATGAACGATTTTTAATTATGTGGTGAGATATTTAATATTGAATATATTCAATAAAGAAAAAAAATATTTAGGAGTATATACTAAGTTGTGTCATATTTAATTATCAAAGTTTAATACTTCATCTATCGATGAGAGAATCTGTTTTACTCGAAACTTAGTAGTGAAAATATACACATTTTAGTTTATTCATGTACAGGTAACAAGATTAATGTTAAAATAAAACACAAATCACTTTGTTTTCACCACTATATTAGATTAAAAAATCTACATGTTTCGAGAACAATGTTCTCTTCATCAGGATTATTGTGTACTTTTTTTAATCTAATATAGTGGTGAAAACAAAGTGATTTGTGTTTTATTTTAATAATAATGTCACCACAAAGTTCAAGCCTTCATACAGAAGAAGAAAAAATATTCTTCGAACAGTTAAGATTAATGTTTTTCCTTTTTTTTTTTGGGTAAATACGAGCAATACAGAAATATTGATAAAATTATTAACTACCTTGTCAAAAAATATCTCTAAACAAACTGTACAAAATTTGAAAATAGAAAACACAGTATTGATTTTTCATAATTCATAATATATGAAGTTTAAAAGCAAATACAGCAATATCGGCAACTGGCAGCCCTCGTAGTCCAGTATGTATGACACTGGCTTCTACCACTGAGGGTTCTGGGTTCGATTCCCGGTGAGGTCACAATTAATCTATGTGATTTACTTAAGCCTGGGTGTTTTGTGATGTGTTTCACTTCTGTAATTGGGCTTCTTGGCCTGTTTAAGCGTAAAAAATATCCAAAATAGTTTGAATGCCATCATAATTGTTCTGAATTCAAAATTTTATAGAAAACACAGCCTTTAAATTTAAAGAAAAGATTTTGGAAGGGATAAATACATAAAACCTAGAATTCAGAACATTTTAAATAAGTAATACTCAGTGACTGTATTAAGATCTTTTTTATTTTTTTTGGATATTGCTGCCTTTGTTTTTGTACCCCACATTTGTGATATTCAGAGGCATTACAATTTTTAGTTGATTTTTTTTTTTAATTTTAAAAAATATTTAGTTGCAATGTAATTTATATGTATTAGCAATAAAATTTATATGTGTAAGCAACAGAAAACAATATCACGCGAACATATTTGATCACAGGTCACACCAAAAGTTTAATAAAAATAAATAAATTCGTTAATTAATCACACACAAATGGAAAATCTTTTTTGGATTTCTATTTTGGAAAAAAAAAGTTTTTTTATTATTTTCTATGCTATCTTAAAGAAATTTAATCCAGTTATAAGTTTATATAGATTTAAAAATAATATACAGGATGATTTATCTCAAAATTGCTTGATGAAAATATTTGTTTTTCTAGTATTAGAGTTGGATATCTCAAATACAAAAAAAAATCATTACAACAAAAAGCATGTTGCATAGAAAAAAATATAATGGTTAACTTCACAGCTAATTTTATTTTTTTCGAAGAATTGAAACATTGAACCCAATTATCACAAAATGTCATTTTCTTACATGTCATATTCCAGAACTAGGAGTGTGATACATTCTTTATATATGACTTCTCTATACTAAGAAATTATACCAAACCACATGTTAATATTAGGTTCACACAAATTAATGTCAAAATTAACAGTTCATCAACGTATTTTGTATGTTATTTCTGTTTCTTGGAATGTTCAAATGTAAAAATATGTATGTACATGTATTATTTCAATGCTATTCATTATTTACATCTATTTAAGGTTTAATTTGTATTGAGAAAGGAAAGCATACAATCTAAACTTAATTAGATGCGTGTATGCAAAATACAAATTGGTTAAAAAAATAATAAAAATAATAAATTAATAAAAATAATATCTATATATAAGGTCGATATATTCATGGAAACATATAGGGTTGCTATGGCTTAGTGGTCAAAGCACCGACCCCGGAAAGGAGGTGACCTGGGTTCGAATCCCAGTAGTAACGTTTTATTTTTTCGTGAATTAGATTTTTCTGTATGTCTTTCTAATTGATTAATTAATTTGATTTGAAAAATTTCACAGAACTTTGTTCTGAAAAATTACAACTTCACAAATATGAATGTGTTCTTGAAAATACATAATATCTGTTGTATAAATGTATGTCCAAATAACATGAATTATTCAATTAATACTGGCGTCCATCTAATGGTGGCATTGCAAAGTATTTTCAACAACCGTATCAAAAAATGGATTGCTCTATGGACAAAAATAAAAATTAATCAATTGATAAAAATAAGAACTACATTTAAAGTCAATATATTCACGGAAACATAGAGGGTTGCTCTATAGCAACCCTCTATGTTTCCAAAGCTATCTTAGTGGTCAGAGCACCGGCCCCGGAAAGGAGGTGACCTGGGTTCGAATCCCAGTAGTAACCTAATATTTTTTCGTGAATTAGATTTTTCTGTATGTCTTTCTAATTGATTAATTCATTTGATTTTAAAAAAATTATTAAACGTCTACACGATACTTTACATAACCATAGTATGCATAGAATATTTATTATCTTAATATAACATGCCACCTGGTATAACACATTCAAGTTGTTACTTTGTTCGGGTGTTCTATTAACTAAATGGTCGGTCCATCTGTCTAATCCAAATTTTATTCATTGTCTTTAAATTCTTCAGATACCTACTCAACTTTTGATACACTTCTCAACATTGTATTGTATCTACAGGGTAGGGTTTAAGGTCTAGGTGTCCAAAATGTATTTGTGTACATACATATTTCTCGCTTTTGTGATCTGAAGAGATCCTTTATTTCTGCATGTAGGAACTGTATTTTGATTTTTTTAAGTGTGTTTGCATAAGTAAACTAAAAACAGTTTTAGCGTAAGTTTCACATAGAAAACGTCTAACTTATTAAATTTCTCATCTGTCCTTGTTAGTAATTAATGTTTTTTTGGAATATTTTAAAATTATTTTCTGGGCAAAAAATATAGACATAATAGCAATCATCGTCGCTTCCCCACACACAAATAGCGTTATAAACTGTTTTTAAATATTTAAAGAGAGAAAATTACCTTTATTTCTAAAAAAGTAGATGGTTTTTTTAATTTAATAGCAGTGAATCCTATATGACCAACCCATTTAAGATGATGAGTCCTGAGTATTTTATTTTAACGGTGCGATCAATAAACAAGCTTGTGGGGATTAGCACCACTGTGTTCTTTTATTTCATATTCATTGGAAGGTTGAAGGAATTTCTTTTATACTATATTTTATTTTACGTTGAGTGTAAGGATGTCATTTTCGAGCCATTTTTAGCAACATTAATAACTGTTTGGGCTTTTTAAATGTTGAAGACTCTAATTCAGTGACTGACTTCTGACTCATCTGCAAAACTTATACAGGCTTTTTCTCTTCTTTACCTAGAATGATTAATCACTATTACCAGATATCATTCAGAGACGACAACTTTGATACATTATTTATGACACAGTTTCAAAAGTGAAATATTGATAAGCTTTGTTGACGGTCACTTAAGTGTATAAAACATGCTCATCACAGACACACGGTGTTGACCTTGGGACCGGTGCACTCTTCATTAAATCTGTTTATCTTGAAAGAATTCCTTAATTGTATTTATTGATTTATGGTTTATTTACAATTTGTTTAAACAATAAGACATACTTTAATATCAATTTATCATTAAAAGTGTAATGTGTATTATGTAAAACTTATTTCTCAAGTGTATTTTTATTGATTTGCGTTCGTCATTATTTTGTTCTGAATATTTTTAAAATTTATTTTATCATGAAATCATTATTTATTATTAATTTATCATAAAAAGTGAATTGTGTAATTATATCATAATCAAAATGTTCATAAAATATTTATACTTTGTACTCTAATATCACTCTAGGACCATCTATTAGCGTCAATAATGACCTGTTTGTTAAGAAATATTAAACAATTTTGACCAAAGGCAGTCTTGGCCGATTGAAATGTTTGGGAGATACTGCCTTTAGTTTAAGGTACCTGCTGATTTCTTTGGAAAGAATCAAGGTTTCTGTAAAATTAACAATTACTTTAGCATCAAAATATTATCATATTTGAAGCATACAACGCCAAATCCACATTTCAAGGACGTCGAGAATACTTATTTCTTTTTTCTTAACTATAGAAAACAGCAGAGCTTTTGTCTTACTTTCCTGGAGATGAATTTTGGTTGACGTATCACTATATTAAATTACTAATGACATCCGTATTTAAGAATGATTTTTTTAATCCATTCATTTTCTTTAAAAGACTTCCGGTTCCAGCTTAAACATAATAATTGACTTTTTCAACTAAAATCTAGGATAGATCATTCTATCGCCAGCATCCACATTCAATAACTTGCTCGCCTGAATACTCTATCCCCTAACTATACCAATTATATTCCTTATTAGACTTCCATTCTTACAAATACATTACAACTCGAATCAACTTTCCAGCCAAAGCTTAACTTATATTCAAGCTCTTGCTTTGAAATAATTGAAAAGTCACTTTTCAAATGGCCTTATTTAAAATAATCATATTCAAATTTAATTCTGCAGTTGTTTTCGTAATTTAACGATCGACATTCTGTAAAAGTTTTGCCAACGACAAAGGACTCCAACACAAAAATAATTTCATTTGGGCTCTATTTTCCTATAAAACATTTATTCAATTTAATGTTAAAAGATGATTAATGTTTATCTAAAAAAAAAGGAAATTTTTTAAATATATACGTTTTTGGTTTAGTGTAATAATTAAAATATTTATTTATAAAAAAAATTCACAGCCATGAGTAGTTTGTGAGTGTGGTAGTTATGACTCACATTGTGATCTAGTTGGAGGTTCGAGCCCCATTCCAGGACACGAGCTTTTAGCTTTATTTGAAAATAGTAAGATTATAGATGTGATACGTATTCCGCGTTTGCAACACTAATTAAAATAAACTCTGTGTCATAAATAAATATTTATTTAATTTAATCAAAATACCTTTTTCGATTAACATTGATTAGGTACTTGATAGGTTTAGAAATTTCAATCTTGGTGTGTACAATACAAAGTTAACAATTTCTCCTCAAAACTCTCGGGAGGCTCATTCCAATAACACTCACGCTTACCCTTGTGTATATTGGTTTAATAGCACCAAAGTTATTCATTGCTTTAATAACTCTGCCAACCAAAAAACTCAATTTAGCGTAACTTTATCGAACGTACCTACCCTTAAAACTTTGCTCGCAGGATATTTGAAATAATAGTTATGAATTTTTAATAGTCATACTTTCTGTAACTTTGTTCGTACTTTCTGTAATTTTGATCAGGTTTTCAACTTTTAAAATGCCTGAAGAGGAATTCGATAACAACGTTCCCATATATAATGTACCTATCCCGTTTCCATATAAACTGTGTGATGAAATAAAAATGATTTTTTTGTGACGCAAAAATCTTTTTTCCTAATTTATTTTATTCCCTTTCGAATAATTTAACCATTTTTAACATATTATACCGATACAACTTTTTTAATGTACTAATAATTTTACTCAAGGCATTGATGAATCTGGTGCAAGTATATTTTTTTATTATTTAAAATAGAGAATGAAATAATATTAATTACATTTTAATGATAATAATGACAATGTCGGTAGGTAAAGATAATTAAATCTTATTAAAATAGAACAGCATATTTTTTGGTACATGGATACAATGGAAAATACCCAAGATACTTCAGAAAGTTTTCAAATTTAATAATTATCATTATCAATGTGTTTAATTTGTATTATTAATTTTTATTTTATCATTAAGTTATTTTAAAAATCGCTTAAAAAATTTGTTAACTGGTTCATTGTACCGCATAAAATATAATTATAATAATAGAAAAATTGTCGTTGCAGGGCGGCTGCATGAGCTGATGTCAGTAGGTAAATTGAAATGGCTGGTGCGTGAAACTCACGCAAGGAGACGCAGGACGACGAATCCTTCTCCAGCAAGCAAGGCGGAACTTAACACTAACTATTGCAAAATACCTCATGACGCATCTTTTGACGCAACTTATAACTCATGATCAAAAATTTACCAAGCATTTTCTTCAATCTTAACCTTCCAGCGGGCGCGATGATTAATTTCCCTTGAGCGGGCGCGGGCCGTAAATTTTACGTCATCAAGTTTTCCCCGTGTAAATGTTGTTTTCTTTATATAAATGATAAGGAATTACTGTAAAGTTATGAATAATTATTAATGACAGTACTTTAAAAAATACATATTTGAATTAATTAAACAAACAACGAAACAGCACTCTAAAGATGTTTATATTTCAAAACAAAATATTTTAACGACCTATTTATTAATCAGAATCAATATTTTCTGGTTTGCGTCTTCTTAAAAACATCTTAAATATAAAAATAAATACATTTTTCCATAAAAGAAACGATATAAATGAAAAATAAATAGAAAAAAGTAGTTTATTTAATATACTTACACTTTAAGGCGCGTGTTGTAAAATTTACCCTCAACGGAAATTTCCGAATATCAATGAATAACAAAAACTTCTAAGCACACCCGGTATGCCTATAGTTTAGAGAGACACTGACCCTCGAATAGCTCGGAGGTCGATGCTTGCGACTAAGTGGTAAAAGTGGGGGAAGCGATAAAGTGCAATTGTCGTAAATTTTACGGCCACGCGCAGGAAGGTTAACCAGGAGACTCCGAATGCATCCTCCGTTAAAAATTATAATAAATCAATAAATGAAATCCAAAAAATAAAAATACATCCATCATTCTGTGTAATGTATTATGTTAAACCAATAAACTTGTTAAGATTTTGGCTTGGTTCATTAAACCTCGTTTCAAAATGGCAACTGCGGCTGTTCAAAAATTTATAAAAACCCTCGACTACGGAAAATGCTTCAAAGTGTTTTGAGGTTTCTCTGTGTATTTTTTAAAATTATTTTTGTATACAAAATTAATGTCAGGTTTATGTCAATCAACTCAATAATACTCAAGAATATTTTCCTCGTGGAAACCTCACTCATCGTGAAGACTTCAAGCGTGATAAATAATGTGACAGGAAAATGTGTTCGTATGTAAATGTGTGGTGGTGAACTAATATACACAGAAGGCCCCACATGTGACCATTGGCAACCGGACATGGACACATTTAAAACCACTCAGTAAGGGATGCTCACTGTTTTAGTGGGCCAGGGATCGTACACAAGGATAAAATAATACTTCTGTAAAAAGTATTTATATCTTTATGTTACCCCAGAGGATACAAGACCCTTCTCTCACCAGCGTAAAGAGTTGAGTTTGGTATGTTTGGTGAGATAATATCATCCTGACTCCTGATCAGTTGAAATATAAAGTATTGGCTATGTAGATAAACATCTAAAAATTAAGTACAAGTTTTTGGGATAAATTGTTATATAAATTTGATAGCTCTATGAACATTTACTAATAGGTGTTATGTTTTTCTAAAAAAAAGTTCGCTATACTGGAAAAATTCTTGGTTCGAATCCAGGTGGTAAATAATTTTTTTACATGTATTTTTCTATTTGATTAATATAAATTGTTTCAGTAGTCATCTGTCAATAAAAATGTTATCATCTATCAAGTGTCTATCAATATTTATTTTTATGATAAATCTTTGACAGAGGAGGTTGTTATGAAGCACTTGTAATTCAAAACTTTTAATAAACAAACATCACTGGACAGACACATTAGTGGATACTCTATTCCGTAATTCGCACTAAAATGTTCCACTTGTATCTGGAACATTTCATGTTTGTCGCCTAGAATATTTCACCCATCTGTGCATTCGTGCCGTTTGTCGATTGCGAGTACGCTTATCCATCCGTCCGTCACGTTCGACTGAAATTCAGAGCGATGCCTTCTCCTTATGTAGAGAGCATTTTATCTCGAAACTCTTCGTACATTTTCGAATGTTCCATCGGTTTCCAGTTTATTTCCAAATCTTTTGTCTAGCGGTACATAATGGTGTTCTAGTGCCAACCCTGATGTATGGAAGTGAAGCCTGGAATTGGCAAAAGAGAAATTAAAGTTGACTGAATGCGGTGGAAATGCGGAAAATGGAAAATCTTTGGTCGATAGAGTGAGGAATGAACAAATTAGACGTGAATTCAATGCTGGCTGTAATGTTGTAGATAGAATAAAGAAAGGAGTGCTAAGATGGTTTGGTCATGTGGAACATATGAACGAGGAAAGGATGGTTAAGAAAATATATGAGGCGAATGTTGAAGGCAACAGGAATAGAGGGCGTTCGCGAAAGACCTGGCACGATCAGATACTACAAGTACTTGAGAATGGCCCTGTTAAAAGCTGCAACAACCGTAGAACTTGTATGAGAAGATGTATGAATGTGGTCGAAGCAAAAGTGGTGTGCCAGGATAGAAGAGTGTGGCATTCAATCCTCTGCCTACCCCTGCTGTTAGTTTGTTTAGTTAGTTAGTTGAAAAGATTCAATCCGTTCGGGAATCCTCGATTACTTGTTTAGAATCTCGTGACACGAAAGCAAAAAATATTTATTGCGATAAAAAACAAGCAGTACCGCACCGCTGAAGCGAAGCAGCACAATATTGTGAGTCCTGACACACCGGTAAGGGATGAGCCTGCGGGAAATTGCAGGGTCGTGATCTTTGTCTCCATCCAGACGACATATTTTATTCAGTTGGTTGGCAAGCGTTTAATACCCTCCCTCTCAGAGCGTCTTTCCTCGCAAATAGATGGCCGATGCTTAGCTGGCGTGTGTGATGTCAATATACAGCCGCACACGAGGCTCGGGGGCGCTCCGGGGCTACAGTGCTTGGAGCTGCCGACCCGAGGGGATGAAAGTAGTGGCGTTAAATGTTCCATTTACTTTGATGCTTATTTCCATGCAACACGGATAAAAGATTGTTAAAAGGAATATTAATTGTTTTTTACTATGATCTAAGAACACATTACTGGTTATTATTACCAGCTACGAGATCTATGTGCACCTACTAAATAGTTCATGAGAAAAGACTGCAAATGTCTCTAGTATAGTTCATTCAAATAAATAAAAGATTCTCAGATATGGATCATATACCTACAGACCTTTCAAAAATTTGATAATAAGTGGATTATGTAATAGAGTATTCACTAATGTGTCTGTTCAGTGTTTTTTGTTTATTAAAATATTTGTATTACTTACAAGTGCTTCATAACAACCTCCTCTGTCAAAGAATTATCATAAAAATAAATATTGACATACACTTGCCAGATGATAAGCTTTTTATTGAAATATGATTACTGAAACAATTACGATGAAATTGAGTGATAAAGAATGATAACTTAAGTCTGCGCACACAGATTGTAAGCCCTGGGTCATCATTTTAAAAGACTTCCGTATACGTTTCTCATATAAATAGCTTCGTCTCTTTAAGACTTCTATATTTGTTTTGAACAAATATTGGCTTTTGTGTACAGAGAGATAATCATTATTTAAGATAAATTATACATGTCTCATAGAGAAGTAGCTATTTATATGGAAGAGTACGTATGGAAGTCTTTATTGGGCATTTTTCAAAGCTTTTGACCTCAATTAAGTGATCACTTTACACAATGTAACCTTCATCGACTGCACCCAAGATCAACCACACATCTATCAAATTTTGGAACGCCTTAAGAAAGTATCCTTAACCAGCCTTAAGATATATTATTATCGTTAGCCCTGTAAATGCCCAACAAAGACTTTCATACATTCTTTACCATATTAAAAGCTTCGTCTCTGTGATACATCTATAATTTATCTTGATTATTTCAAGTTTATTTGTGGGTTTTACTACTATTTGTATACGAATTTTACAATATATTGTTTTTTATATTTTATTGATAACCTACTAGGGATAGTGATTTAGATAGTTCGGACAAACCATCAATTCGTGTCGGAAGGCTCTCCTTCTGACAGGTTCATCCATTTATCTTGCCTTGTATGACTAGGTGCAGTATTTCATGTGTCCCAGGGAGCCTTAGGATAGGTAAGTACTTTTAAAGTGGGAAACTATATACCATACATGTATTTACTTCATCCCACTAATTTTTTTTCTATTTTTGAACTGAACTTAGCACTTTGGTGACGAAAAATTTAATAATATACTTCTGACCTCTGGCGTGATGAAAGGCTAAGTGATTGGGGGAGGGTCAGTATGGGTTCACATAAAAATATACGACATCATCTAGGATGTGGTATGTTTAATTAAAGTTTTGATAATTGTTTTATGTTCACGTTTTTACTAAAGACGGGAACGAAATTAAAATTTTGGTACCAATTTTTGAATTATAAAACGCAATGTCTAGATAAAATATCTTCTATCAAATTTACCTCGATTAAATTCATCGGAATTCTCTCTAAACTAATTGAAAAAAGTCTGAAGAAGAGCCAACTACTAATAATATCGTTATTTTTTCAATGTTTAAATGATTGAATTATTTTTTGTTTTCTATCTTATTTCACGACTTCTCTTTATTATATCTAAGCTTCTCTATTATTCCAAGAACTTTTATTTGTATGCTTTGTTACAATCTACTCAACTTTTTACATGTTTCATAAGTAGGTACTTAGACAAATTGTGAACTTGTGAACTTTCAGTTAACTAAGTAACATTCTTATTTTAAATCGGTTTATTTCTTCTTCAATGCAAACAGCCCATATTAAATATTGGCGTCTTGAATCTCTTTCTACTGCATCTCTCTTTTAATCGTCCACTGAGAGCAGTCAGTCTTCTCTCTCCTTCCCTTCATTTTCACCTTCCTTCTCATTCTCCTCCTCCCATCTAACTGCCCATTAAAGATTTGTTTTGGGATCCACTCTTCCTGCATTCTCTGGACACGATCCACGCATCTAAGTTGCTTTAGTTACCGTGAATACAAATCTGGAATTCTGAATGTTGTGTGACTCGTCATTGTATCACTTTTCCGTCCAACATAGGTCCATAAATTAAAAAAAAACACTTTCCTCTCAAATCCGTCCAATATTCTCTCATTTTCTATTATTTCTGTATACAGAATTTTTAAATATATATTGTTGGATTCATTACTTACGGAAAATGTCTCCTTGCAAACCATATTCTGAAAATGATTTCTAAATCTTTTTTCATTTTTAATGAAAACATATTTCAATGCGAAAATGTAATTTTTCATGGTTTATGATATTTAAAATAAATTAAAATAATTAATTAGAAATAAATACAGAAAAATCTGTACATGAAAATAATACTGGTAACCACCGTAATCCGAACCACCGTAAACCTAAAAAAAAAAAAGTAATACAACGACAATTTCGCTACTGTAACAAACTATGATTATAAAATTTTTTAACTTTTGTAAATGATTAATCAACAATTACATTATCAAAAGTCTACAATATTTATTTTGCAATTAATCTCAAGAACCTTTGAGGAATACCCGAAAGCTGATTCCCGAATTTTTTATATATATCTTTCTAATTGATTAGATAAATTTAATTTAAATTACTCAAAATATTTTGGCTTTTTGCAGCCTTTTTATTAAATTCTATATATGTAATTATTTAGTATAAATAATAACAAGTAAATGAAATAAAAATTGATGATATGTTTTTACGCTTTGCTTGCATACATAAGTAACAAATTTTTAACATCATCCACGCAGCATCCAAATATTACGCACGTTTTTTTTTTAAGTTAAAAACAAACTTTCGCACGTCATATTCTTCAGTTATTTTTACAGCTCTTTTTTGGGAGCGACGTAATTATTAATGTCATGTGAGTGACGTGATTACTAATTTAAATAGAAATAATGGCCAAATCACGTAGAAAATTTAATTAGATTTATTAATGTATAGTCATCCACTTAACATATATGTTTAAAGTTTCAGAGCTTAAGCTAGTCGGGAAGTGAAAAATCAATGACAGTATTCCACAAAACAATCAAGTGAAAAAGAGAGTTAAATTAAAGCATTTAAAAATTATATTACAAGAGTGATGTGTGTTAGACAGGAATTTTCTTCAGGTACAACATTTTCCTCAATAACATCGATTCCTGCAATATAAATTCTCGCGATGTTTTACGAGCTCCTCAAAAGCGCACGCGATCTTCTGAAGTAAAATTACCGTCAACAAATTTTATGTACCATCGGTAAATTAAAACTACGCAATACACTCTATGTTTAACAGTATTTTCATTACGCCTAATAAAAAATTGAACGACACGGATGAGTTCAATTTTTCACTAATTCTATCAAAACACGACTATTTGAGTAATTTGGGAGTCTTAATACACGTGTCTCTTCGATTCTCAGTACATTCAATGCTCATACATAACACTCTCTGATTCTTAAGTTTATGTGCATATTTTTATTTGTAATTTTCAAGAATTGAGGCTGCCAAAATGAGTTTTCAATTTCAATTTCATTCAGTCCAATACATTTTTATATATATAATATTTACCTAACATATATTCAAATCGTAAATGTTATCAGTGATGAATTAATATGTATTATATTAAACATGCGTATTTTAAATGATTTGGATCAAAGGGGTAGGAGAATCCCGTTTCGAAAAATTCTCTCATTGATATGGAACAGGTCAATGTCCAAAGTGATGTTTTTCAGCATAGCGGTAGCCAAAAGACATAAACATCAGCAGGGTGGTCCTGTATATTGGAATGTGAAACAATTAATGCTGATGCTGTTTAAGATCAATCAGGAACATTCAAATCAATGCTCCGCATAATTTCAGGATTTTCAAATACACACATACAAATACACTTTAGTCTCTAAAATTTTGATACCAAGCGTACCTTGGAGAAACTTGGTTAGGTAAGGCAAAAGATAATGCCCGTACTCTCTCATGTACAGATATCTCAGAATTTTTTTTATACTTTCTCTACCAAGAGAGTACTAGAGAGTTGCTTACGTGGCCCCCAAGTCATCGAGCCACTCTCGAGTCTGCTTCGCACCAAGGAGTTGTAAAGAGTTCTCAATACACAGTAGTTCTCTGCATGAGTTAACTAAATGAACTGAGTGAGAAGTACTGACGTAAGAAATATCGTTAAATGGAGCCGCTTCTTTCATTAATATAAAGGTCCGAATTATGTTGGTTAGACACGTTCAGGGGCGCAAGACATGGCGGAACAATTGCGTCTTTTCAAATTTTTGCGTCCACAACCTCCGTAAGATAAGGGGATGAAGTTGATGAAGATAATTGCTATGTAGTAATTACTTTATTCACACAAGCTCGTTTCGTGTGAAATGTTTTTTTATGTCTGAATGTCATAAACTAACCATATACAACGTATGATATATGTAGTTGTCATATATGCTGTTCACAAGTTGAATAATAAATTACCCAGTTCCATACTAAATAGCGCGCTCACTCCCAAATTGGGGGAGGAAATAAAAATATTGGGTGTGTTATTGTTATAATCTTGTATATTTTTTTGACGACACCAAATAGCTAGTACGTGTTTTTCTATTAAAATAATTATATTCTGTTCCTTTAATAATACAATTATTTTGTGGTGGTCCGGAACAGACGCGACTCTAGCCGTGCGCATCAAGCGACATCAACCAATCAAGGCTCGATGCGGCTAATCAGGTCCCGGTCGCGGATAGATGCATTTCACTTGTCACCGATCGTCGTAGCACTCGCAAGTAATATTTCTAAACTCAAAGCCATATCTGTAAATAGTTGCCAATAATTAGTAGCCAATAAATCGTGAGTATAATTACCGCCTTGTATAATCCACTAATCGCGCCTCTGTTGAATCATCTCATATATACCATACGCCACTACACGTCACGTGCCGATGCAAGAGGATGCTTTTGGACGGGTGGACACTTTCTTTCAAAACACTTACACACACTAACCCGCCAAAAGTTGATACAAGAATAACTTTCTGAGATGTTATAAATTGTGTGTTAATTATTTTATAAAATGTGTTCAACTGTATGGATGTACCTCAGAAAAACATCCAACAAGTTTGTAATTAAAAGTTGTTTAACGAAACATATAGTACATTATATTTTAACGCTGAAATATTTATACATAAATAATTTTGAATATAAAATTTCAACTGGTATTTTTTTATTTTGTTGTCTTTGCTTGTATGCCCTTCAGATATCAATCTTTTTCATGAGTATTTTTTTATGGGTGCCGTATTGTGAAAAAAATGTCCTCCAATTTGCCAAAATACCCTCTGCTTCTGAAAAAACTCCTGCATTCACTTTGAAACATATTATTTTCTAGGTGTACAATTTATTTCCTAGGAACTTATTTATTCTTAACTCGTGCTAACACAATAAGCTAAGCATTCAAGTGTAACTCAAGTGCTATAAAGAAAATCGGTACCACGACCACCTGCTCGTTCGCAGTCGTCACTAACTAATTCGACGCTCCGTTGAACATGCATGCGAAAAAATCTTAACCTAAGCTCTTTGGACTAATTTCATATGTATTCTTATGTATTTAAGAATACAGATGAAATTAGTCCAAAGAACTTAGGTTAATTAATAGGCTATTCTTATGGATTTGCCAAAATTAAGATGGAGTGACAACGTCCTCAAAGATCTCTCTGCCTTAGATGAGATGAGTGGAGGAAAATTATTGAGGAGGCCAGGAGGCCAAGATGCACCAAGGGTTGTAGTGCCAAGAATGATGATGATGATGATGATTCTTATGTATTTATTTTATTTATTTCTTCTTCTCCTTCTTCATCAGCCTTCGTCTTTCCACTGCTGGATATAGGCCTCTTCCTTATTTTTCCATTCTGTTGTTGGCTAATTGTAGCCATTTCTTTCCCCCCACAGCGACAATATCATCGGCCCATCTCTTTTGAGGTCTTCCGATGCCTCTTTTATTTTCCCAAGGTCTCCATTTCAGAACTCTGGGAGGCCATCTTCTTAAATGTGAAAAAACTGTGATCTTCTTAGTAGAGTGTTTGCTACAGTAGGAATACAATAAACCCTGATTATTTAAGAGATGACAAATAAATGATGTGATTTGTAGTTATTCCATGAGTGCCTCCACTTGAGAACATCCTTTTATTTGGAATAGTGACACGAATGTTAGGGATCATAAAGGGTTTTCGTTTCTCGGGACGATTGTTGTTGATTCTTTATGGCGATCCATCAAACGGCTGTTTTATCTGACAATCTGGAGTAACTGTTGGCATGCAATGAACGTAAACTTAACTTTTACGATCTTTTCATCCAGAGATGGCGCCACACAGGAAAACAAAGCTTTCTATCTCTCTACATCAGCGATAAAGCAGATGTTATGCAGTAATACACAGAATTATTTATGGTTAAAAACTATCTACTATTAGTCCCTGGAAAGTGAGTTGATGATGGTGGTCCAGGGTATAGTTATTAGCTACACTAGTTTAGCTACTAGAAGGAATTTGATTTGATTAATCGATAAACGATTGTTATTGATTTATCGATTACTGCGCGATATGCTCAATGTTATACGAAACATTGGTTTGAATGTTCCCGATAATTTCCCATTCCCAGTAGATTATTTAATATTACATTATATAGGACCAACATTCCGATGCCTGTTGAAAAAACTGTCACTATGCTTAACAATATCACTTTGGATATTGATCTTTTCCATATATCTGAGGGTTTTTTTGGCTAAAAGAATGGCTGGAGATGGGTCTTGAAGGCCGGTTCAGGCCACCAAGCCCGAACCGGTCGATTAATATATATTGCTACGGCCACCTCTCCGTAGATCACCAAAAAGATGCTATATATATATATACAAGGGCATGGCAAAGACTCGAATCAGTGTTCCATCATTTTTTAAGGGTTACAACTAGTATACGTTTATAAATTAAGTATTATAAAATATACTAATTAAATGTAAGTTTGTAACGTACCTATATTTATCAAATAAATTAAAATTGAAAAGTGAAGTAGTCACCAATTTTAAGAATGATGATGGAGAAAATCCTTTACCCACGATTTCTTCCGGTACTGATTGTTTCGTAGCAAGAAAACTGATTTAACATTAAAAACGTGCCAATCTGGATACGGGAGCATTTTCTCATAAATCTCATAGGCCCTTAATCTGTGGTTGGTCCCAAATCAATGTCCGTTTATCGGTTCCAATTGACTCAAATTACGGCTAGCTTACGGCTAGGTCCGTTCTTTGTAATCATAATGTCATATATTCAAATCGGTTGCTTCGGTACTGAGGATATGACCCACGACTAGTCCGCTAATGTTTTTGATAATTTTCTACCACATCCTTGATCTGGTTAGTCCATTGAGTTGGAGATCGGCCACTTTCTCTCTTGGGCCATCGTCCTTTCCAGTCACTATCAGTTTCTTCAGATAATCATTTTTTCTTCGGGCGATGTGTCTGAAAAAAATTAAGACGGATAACGGATAGTCTATAACAACTCTTTAGTTGCGGAAAATTTTAAGCATTGCTGTCCAAGTTTATTTTAACGTGCGTCACCAGCACCGCATTTCAAAAGCGACGAATTTTTTATTTTCATTTGCTCGTTATATATTTTTTCCATCTTACAAAGGCATATTGAGAGCAGAATTAATTATTTAAATAAATAATTTAAAAATATATACCAAGAGGTAGATAGTACATGTACATTTAAAAAAAAAAAAAATACAAAGTAAAATTGTAATTCGTACTTGATTGCAACGCTTGTTAATAGATATTACTATGCATAACTTGATATATTTGCATATTTTATATATATAAAAAAATAATGAATACTCGCCAAGCTCTGAAAACTCTTATTAGGGGTAACATATTGCTAAGATTATAATATTAAATCTGATTAATTTGTATTAAAACATTGTATACCTACTGTAGAATTCAGAATAAACTGAATACCCTGTTTACGTGAAATAGTACATGAAAAGATATGCATCAAAGATTTTATTGAGATTTATCTCACTATCATGGACACGTATTTAAATCATCGCGTGAGATTAAAAGGAAGAGATAACACTCATACCAATATTTTACACTATGATAAACTAATTACCATAAATTCCTACAATAATTATTTTAAAAAGTTTAAAGGCATTATATTACTAACATTTATTACGTTTTACTGATATTATCTACAGATTGGTTGGATTTATATTCATTCATCATCAGAATCATCGAAGGTCAATCCACTGACGCATGTTGTCCTCGTGGAACCATAATCCTTGTTATCACACACATTTCTCATCTAAAAAATCTCATTTATGGACAAAGACTTTTAGACCGTTTTAGGTATTTTTTAAAACGATAACTTTCATATAAAATAATGCTAAGTGACCGAACACGTTATTAAAAAATGGTGACTTGTTAACAATTTTTTAAATGCATTTAAATTTTAAATATGTCAGTCTTTAAACGAGCTATCTTGTCGAGTAAAATAAATGTGTGGTGTAAATTATATGGAGTGTGTTATAAATTATGTCGAGTATCAAACATGTGGCGTTATTTTTGTATCCATATATATTTTGTAAATTTCAATTCATTGTATGTAGTTATTTTGGTATGGGGTTTTAAAATATCTTCAAGGTATCACAAAGAAGGACTGAATAAGGAATGGGTCAATCTGGGAGGCTTCGAAATTTTCACCCTCCTGCTCTTAGAAAAATCTGATCAACAAAGTATGACACGTGTCCAGGATGTCTCCAGAATCAACCATGGCATTTATTATTGAGTCTTTGATCTCTCATCTCAAGATAATTTGTTGATAATGGTGGGTATGGATCAATTTCATTAATCTACTCTACGTACAAAATACAATTAGCAACGACTTATATATTGCTCCACGATTAAAACCATCTTCTTCTTCTTTTTTAGCTTACATCTCTCCACTGTTGGATTTAGGCTTCTTCCATACGATAAGCAACATGCTGGACTATCTTTGAATTTCAAGACAAGTTTTAGAGATATGACTCATTAATGTAAATATGCTATTAGAATCATTTTCAGAAACGGCTGGATGGACTACTCAAGGAGGTAGGTACGTCAAAAAAGTTTTTTTTTTCAAAAAAAAAATTTATTACACATAAAGCTAAGAATAACTTTTGAATGAGTGATGACTCATTACCTGGGGTTATAACAATTTAAACGTAGCACGGTACGTGAATCTTTAAATTGTTTAATTTTGAAACAATCGTTTCATTTAATATCGATCGCTGATGGCAGTTTTAACTTGAATATGCCTGGCGTGCGGTGTCGAGCTTAATAGAGCTTTGCCTCCCCACCCCGCCGCTCGTGCCAGTTCGATAATAAACATTTTTCAAAGTATTTCTTTTAATAATAAAATTGTACATACAATAAAATTGTATGTACAATTTTACACGAATATAAATAAATATACTTCTGTTTTCATAATTTCGATTAATATCTACTAATAATATTAGTATTATTAGTAGATATTAATTCAGCAAGAAGTTATTTTACTAAAATAACTTCTTGCTGAATTTTTTTTATTTACGTTTAAAGTTATTTATATTTAATTTTCTATAATATATTTTATATTATTTTTGTAACACATAAATAAATTAAATAACAAAATATTTCTTATCTGAAAAAAATAATAAAATACATTTTACACAAAACACGAATAAATAACATATTGTTTCTTTAATTCTAAAAACTTTAACTAGATCAACATTTATATTATTAAAATGTTTTCAACTGTAAATTGTAATGTTTATTTCATTTTCTGTAAATAATCTATTGCGCACCGCGAATTCGAGCTTCATCGGGAGTAGCAAAATAATCCAATTTTTTGTGACAAAAGCTTTAAGCTTCGTTTGAAAACGGTATCAATTGATGTTACACGTTTTTAAAGTACGCCTATCTATTTTTAAACATAAAATTTAAACAACGAAGAAAAAAGAAAAATATTTCAATCACAATATTTTTTTAAATAAATTAAGGGCCGTTTTCAGTATTCTAACTTTTCTTTCAAATATTGATCTTACACGGGAGAAGCCATCTTACGTCTAGACACTAATTCGCGATGTGAGGGAGAAGATATGGATGAATGGGATGGGAATGGAGAAAGACGGGTATAATATAATCAGATCAGTTACCGAATACATCAAAGCCACTATTAAGAAACTACATCATCCAATCAGAAAACAGGATTCATTAAGGCGGGCCATCCGACCAGACGCAAGGTAATGGAGGAGAAACCAGGCACGCGAGACTTAATTCAAATGGTCAAAAATCAACGTCGCACAAATTCTTGTAATTAATTTTAGCTTTGAATGTCGTTTATTTTCCACGGCACCCATTATTTTCTCTGGCGCAACGGTAACACATCTAGCTACTAATGAGAAGGTTCCAGGTTCAAACAAAATTTGACAAAATCTTAATTTCTTTTACAGTTGAATTCATTCCTTAATATTCGTGTTATACAAATCATAATTAATTTCATTAATGAGTTTTTCAAAGCAATTTTTGATGCTTCAAAATTAAAAAAATCCTTTGAAATCAAAATATGTGTATGTACATACATATTTTTATGAATTTTCATGAAACTTTTGCTGCATTCTATTCTCGACATCAAACCCCGACTTGCTTGTGGCTTTTTCTGATAAGTCTGAATAATAAATATTCTTGTTTATTTTAAATTAAAAACTTTGCCCAAACTTTTACAATTTACTAAAAAACTACTAAGTTTTTTACTTTTTTCCTTTCAATTTGCCGAAATTAAGCGAATTTCGTACAAAATAACTCTTACTTATTAAACGTTTACTCCGCGATCTCGAAGTTTAGTTTGTTAATTAATTGGACAGTTAATATTTTAAAGTTATATATTATAATAAAACCAAAAATTATGTCTTAAAACTTTTACCATCGATCGATTCAATAGTACTGATAATAATTACAAGTAGTGATAATTATAATGCATCTGATGTAGCATATTAATCTTCTCTCGTCCACTTATATACATAAAAATTTCAGTAACTGGTTAACTTAGTAACAGAGCTCTCATGAATTTCTATGTTACTGTCTCCTACAATATACATATTGTTATCATCCACTTTTCCATAATTTATTCCATACATATCCTTCTAATACATATATACCCTATATTTCAGTCATCTTCTCTCCTATACTTGTCAAACAGCTTTTGAACGTAAGGTTGTGTAAGGTGTGTTATGGCGAGGTTCCCAGAAGGATTATATTATGTGTGTACAAGAGTACTCCTACTGATCTAGCATATCAATCTTCTCTCGTCCAATTTTACATACAAACAAAGATTATGAAGGCTTCTAGTAGGAATAACTATAAAAAACTGGTTCACTTAGTAACATAAATTTCATGAACTTCTCTGTTACTGTCTCCTTCAGTATGCATGTTGTTATCATCCACTTTTCCACTATTTATTCCATATATCCTTCTTATACATACTTAATATTTCAGTCATCGCCTCTCCTATCCTTGTTAATAAGTTTTTGGGGGTAAGATTGTATAGCGGGGCTCCCAGAAGGATTATAGCGTGTATGTGCAAAGGTACTCCTAAAATCAGCTCTATACTCGTACTTACGTAGGTGTGTTGCTAAGTATGTGAATGTAGGCATTTAATGTTAGAATAGAATAGAAATGCGATTTCACGATAAAAATATTTTTTTTAGCTCAGTCACAAAAATTGCTTGAAAAATCCTGATTTGAATTTAATACACTGTTGAGTATGGCGTCAGAGACACAAGTGAGAAACTCGCGGGAAGCGCGGTGTCGATGAGTACGTTTGCGGCTGACATGAGCGATGGTCTAATGCCAGGTTTTGCCGTGCATGTTCAGCCGTACTGACAGTGACGCAAATCACAATAGGTTTTTATTATCCCAAATTAATTTAAATTTTCTATTTTATTATAATCAATAGTAAATTAAGCTTTTATTTAATACAGATACGTTAAGGAATTTCGTCACTACTATAATATTTTAAGATGAGGGGACTGCTTCTCTCGAAACTATATTGTTGCTACAAAAATGCCCATAGAAATTTAAAAATAAATATAAAGCAATTTTTCGGTATTTCTTATGAGTGGTTGACTTATTATGTATTAGCAAACAAGCTGACTTATCATTTCTTTTCTATTAATTTTAATAGCATTCATTTTCTTACTTTTATTTAACATTCTGATTTTATAAGTCCGTACAATGCCTCCTCTGGTATTTTCTATTGTTCCTCTAACTTTTTTCCATATTTATTATTTTATGACTCGGTCCATCTCAATGTATCACTACCGCCTTTAGACAAATTTTTACAAGTAAATTATATCAGCTTTGACCATTGATATTTTCCCAACAATTTTTTTTGTCGGATTGTTTGATCGCACTATTTTGAGAAATGCACCTTTAAAGTATTCTTTAATGCTTTTTTAAAACACTTTATTTTTATACAAGACTATAATTTAGCCCAACTGCCGCCCTTACACACCGTCTTACTTGCTTATGCCCACGGAACATCCCTGACTTCAGTTCGTGAAGCAACACTGAAGTCGGTAACACATTATCATTAGGTGTAATTAATAACTAACCCAAAAACAGAATATTGACAACCTATTTGGAAAGGGCAGCTAGTCGCGTAGTAGAAATGGTTTCTTTTTTCACTACCAGGAACATGCCTAATATCGGGGACATGTTGTAAATAAAATTATCTATATCAAGCAAGAATAAACATCTAATTTTTTGACTCTCTAATCGTTAATCTTTATATTTTGCATAGATACGCCATAACAATTGATTTTTTTTCATCCGCTCTATTTTCAAATATCCATCTCATTAACATAATGGTTTATTTAAGCAAAAATATCTGCCAATACGTATTCTATTTTCAAAGCGTACGTAAAAAATGTAATTTGTTATTTTTCTTCTTTCGCTCCCTAGTTGGAACATCATAAAATAAATCCTAGAGCTCTCCCATTACCTACCACCTGCTTCTTCCCTAGTTCTATCGTATACAGCCTGCGCATGGTCACAGATGTTATAGATTCTTAGAAAAGGCTTCCTCGTTTAATGTTCTCAACAGGCGCTTTTCACAGCTGAAGCCAGCTGACTTCTCTTGACCATTTAATTCTCATTTTTATGCCAGATATTTCAATTTCAACATAATTATTTTAAAAATAAGATGGACATGACATAAACTTACATTCAATTCATACAATCTTTAAATAAATCCCTTCTTTTTTTACTCCCTTTCTTTTAACTCGTAGCGTCTGCTTGCTTGCTTGTCTGACGAAAAAACTTTGGATCGATTTTTAATCCTTTTCCCGTGATCTAATCGAGCTGAAACTTTGCAGGCAGACTCGTGGCGACGATTGATATGATCTAACAAATTTTAGTTTTAAAAAATTAAAAATTATATTACAATTTTGGATTTTTAAAAATTTTAATGGTTTTTTCAAATTGGAATCATTCTTTATGAGTAATTAGGCCGACGCGTGTATAGACACGAAACGTGATTCAAAGCAAAAGGGAGTATTATTAAAACCTGTTTTTTATGGGTTAGTGTTTTTAAATAACACTATAGTAGTTCAAATATATTCGTATTCTTAAGTAGTTTCTACTTGTTTGATATCACCCACAGATCGTCAAAATACATAAGATATAAATTGATGTTAGTTTCTTGGTGCATGGTCTTATATACGTTTGACTTAAATTACTAGGCGCTTTAACATTTCGAAACAATTATAAAAAGGTCAAACTAAATACTCTTTAAAAGAAAAATGTCTTAGTAAATAAGTCGTGCTTTATTACAAAAATGCATTTTCACTGGAAAAGATTAGGTATCGAACGAAAAAAAAAAAGCATTTTGTTAACTAGGGGAATTAACCGATGCAAGAAGTTAACACATAAACTGCATTATATATGTGTAATAACTGCATAATAAATGCGACTCGGGAAATACTTCCTCTGTGACCCAATTCCCTCGCCTACAGAAGGGGCTTAGTTGATGTCTGTACATTTTTGTACTCTATGTTATCACACTGTTTTATAAAAAATACTGAGGATAGCTCTGAGAGACCTTGCTTGACCTAGATGCCACAATAATCTTTAAGTATGTACACTAAAATGTACAAAGGTAAGTCCAGGAAAGCGTGGTACACGAAAATAATTCGATGTGGGAATCCATCCGCTCTGCCTAACCATGCGTGTAAAAGGTTATCTATTAATCAGTTGTTCAGTTATATTATAATTTTAAATGACACTATCTTTATTTTTCTGCACAAAAAAATATATATGTATAAATAAAATAAATATAAAATAATTTATTAAAATATCTGGATAAATAGAAATAAATTAAATGATTAAATTTATATTGTTACGGGACGTGACTGTGAGAGGCAAATGAAATACTTATACTTAATAAAAGTTTTAATTAAATTCATAAAAAGTCACTAGACACGAACGTTTTCAGAGCTATGTTTTTAAATTCACGGTTACCTAATGTTTCATGGAATGTTTCACATACTTACTATTACACAGTTTATTCTCACTAATTAACTCTGTTTCTATCCCTTCGATCGCTTTCTAGAATATCCTGTTCAATCTTGCACTAGAAAAACTTATCGCATATCGGTAAGTACTCGCCCGATATCTATCATCCGATAAATCATGCGTTGCTCAAAATATCTGTATTCGGGGGTGATAATTAGTGCAAATTACGAAATTGTATGTGAATTTGTCCAGTGAGTTTGTGAATTTATTAAAATATTTAATTAAGCGATTATAAATTTCCAGTGTTTCATTTGTCTCCCACTGCCTCAATCCCGTGAGCATTGTGAAATCAAGTGTGAAACTGCTATGATTTGACATTTTATTTTTTAGCACTTAACCCTATGTTTTCATCGATTGCATAGAAGCGTCCCAATTCAATCAAACTAGTAGAACAAAAACTAATGTTCTATTTCTATGTAGGTGATTATAGAGTTCTTCTAACTTATGTTGGAAACAGCAAATATAAATGAAGTGCTTTAAAGGTGAACGATTATTTGTTTCATTTTACTTTGCAACATTATGAAAATCGTGGAAAATCTAGAATGCACATATATTTAAGAAACCATTCCTGTTCCCCGTGGCACTGAAGAGCCAATTTAATATTTATTTCTTGATTTATCAGTCACTCGGTGAAATGCAAATTGGCAAGCTCTTTCCATATAAACGATCGAATCCGTTTCCTTCCCATACATACATGAATACAGTTTACTACAAATCTTGTTAACTTTCAGATCCCAGCATTTTACGCGACAAAGTGCTCTCGATCGGAAGGAACGAACTAAAAATAAATACGTGTTTGGTAAATTCCAACTTAGTATACTACGAAAAGTTCTGAAATAAATACCTTTCAAATCTCAGTCTCAAAATGCAGGTGTGAAAATGTCCCAGCAATATCTTTATGTTTTCGATGCTTTACTAATATTACCTATGCGATTACGATATGCAATTCATATTTTTTTATAGCATCATGTACATAAAACTCGATTCTCTTTCTCTCTCTCTTTCTACACGCGAGCTTTTCTGCTTTCTTAAAGAAATAGTACGCAAAACATTTATTGTTACAACTATCAATATTTTACACCTATTCCTCATCTAATATCAATTGATACCATAATCAATAATATCATAATCAATTGATATGAAAATAAAAAATAAATATGAATTTTCAACTACAAGACATTTGCTGTTAATCGAGGCTCATTTTTAATATATATGTGAATAATTATTATGATTTTTTGCTTAAACTTATTATGAAACATATTAAACTATTATTTTATTAACATTTCTTTGAAAAATTAAACTAAATGGCCGCGTCATATTCATTCCCGTAGAGCTGTGACTGAGATGCAACATTCCCGGATGCACGTTTATCTGAAACAGAAAATATGTAATGTGTTTTTTTTTCAATTTACCAATAAAAATTCGAAAAATTGTCATTTAAAAAAAATAGAAATAATTAATCAACTTCTAAGAAATCTAACAATTCCTACCCAAATTTCAAGTTTCCCGGGTGGATCGAATGTGGTGCGTTGCATTTGAAACATGATTTTACGCCGCCGTCGCCGCTGTCGCCGATTTTACGTTGACATAAGTTCCGCGGGCGGCAAACCGAACAGACGCCGAAGTCAGCGTTCCGCCAGAAGATCGGCCGATGATCCACTCAGTTTGTTCGATTAAAAATAAAGTTTAAACGATAACCTACGTATTTTACATCAGGAATTAAAGCAACTTTTTACAGAACAGGTATTATCAATACCTAGTGTAATTTAAAGCGTGAAAATACAGGACCTAAACATTAATACCCAACTGCTATATTATTTATAAAACTCTTTTCATTCAACACTATTTCTTATTATGTTTTTAAATAAAATTTAAAAAATATTGTAATTTAAATTTTTAAAATAAAACACAAATCACTTTGTTTTCACCACTTTATTAGATTAAACAATCAGTATGTTTCGAGAACAATGTTTTCTTCTTCAGGATAATTTTTTAGTTTAAATGTACAATAAATGCCGTTTTCTCGGAAATCTGACAAGACATATCTGAAAAAGCTAAAGTAGTTCCCAGCAGACTGAATCACAAAAGTATATGCTTGAAGGGGGATGGTGTAACTTTCAAATCCCTTGCATAAGAAGAGAAAGAAGATAAATTAAAAATAATTTCTCCAAATTTAGTCCAATGGCAAATGTTATTGAATTTTTAGAAAATGTCACATTGCATATATAACAGGAAGGAGTAAATAAATAATCATTTATTTACTCCTTCCTGAAATATTTTATTTATTTATTTATTTTAATTCAACGGTTTACACCTATTACAATAAAAAAGATCCAATACATAACTGGATAATAGTGTACAATAAATAAGGGAATATAAATTAGCATGCATGACCATTTATACAAATATATACATATACATACATAAATATGTATGAAATTAAAAAAAAAATATCTTTTATAATAATACAAAGACTAATCATTAAAATTATTTTGAAGAAACCCCAAAAATCCAGAACAGAAATATTTTTTAACATAAAGTTAATAGAGTAGACATAATTTATAAGAAATATTCGATATTACAAATATTTAAAGAATAATAATTTACAAACATGTCACTCGAGTAAATATGAGAATAATTAATAAACTCCTTAATTTAGTACCACATTGAAATAAATAACACGAAAAATATATGAATTATTAGTATCGTATGTAATCGAGATATTTTAAGAAATATAATAATTAATTACAATTCTTTTAATAAATATTCAAAAATATATTCAAAATAAGTACCTATATCATTAATGGGTTTATAATAAATATAGTCCAATATCACTAAGCAGCAGTGGTCATATACGTTAATTTTGTTTGACATTTAAAACTTTCAAGGGAAATAATAAACATTTCAATGAATGAAATTTTACATGTGTCGTTTTGAAAATGATATTTGATACAATTAATTAGTTCTGGAATAGCGTGGGAGACAACATAAGTAGTGATTATATAAAGTTTTAATCAAAGTACACCCTTTCTTTGGACTTAGTAACAAACTACTCATTCTGTCTGCTGTATTATGTGTATTTATAATTTGGTAGCAGGCTTCAGGATTTCAAAAAGTTTTTCATTAGGAATATAAATAAACTGAACGAAAATTTGTTATAATGATTACATCAACCAAACATCTTTTCATTGATTTATTTTATTATAATTCATAATATTGTAACGAAATGGCAAAAGAGATCAATCGATAATAATTAAATGGAATCACTCGTAATATGTCAATGACGATAGTATTTTCTAAGCCTCAAGGACTTTCTACTACATTCTGGAATACACTACCGCACTCTGGATTAGCTATATAATTCAAGGAATACCTGGAAAAGCTTAGAAGCGACGAGAACCCTTTTCTGAACACTGAAAAAATCTAGGAGGTTCGATATTCCAGTTTTCGGACATACATAGAGCGAGTTATCGTGTTTGACAGGTCGATTCAGTGCGAAGTATGCGCGAGCCACAAGACGACGCCAAGAGTGGCCAGTTGTAAATTTCGAAACGATTAATAAAGCAAATTACTGAGCAAAGTACCTAATTAAGAGCCTAACGAAGTACCTAAGGTGAAATAAATGAATGTGATATATAGTACAAGCGAGAATTGAGAACGGAATTTTCTATAGAATATTAAATACGTGTTACCCAGCGATAATCAAGTCTTCATTTACAAGTTATACCATGCGAAAGTGTTATTTAAAGAATAGCGTTATGTTTAATTCGTTTTAAGTGACTGTATATTAATTAAGTTAACTTAATTAATCATTAATTAGTAAATCGCTTATTAATTTCCGGTGTTTTAGCAGTCCATTGAATTCAGGATCGGTCTTTTCATCTATGACCTTCCAGCTTTCCGTTCTCAACCGGCATCTCCAGGTTGTCATCTTCTCTGATGGTGATGTGACCTAAAGATTAGAGGTTTCATCTTAGACAGATCTTGGACAATCTATCTCGAAACCTAAGTTGTACCAAAATTTTGGCGCTAGTGCTTAGTTCTTAGTTCTTATCGTTCTACAGCTCCATTATATTTATCAAAGTTTCTATATTTCATTTGCTCTCAATATATTTATAATTTAATTTATCTTATTTCGGATTTCATAAATTTTGATTTTGTTTTTTAATAAGATTTGATTTTGCTATATTTATGTGGAAATTGGAAGTGTTTGGGTGGATAGTGGAATGTGGAAAGACATCTATTGCCCCATCTTCCAAGAAGACGGCTCCCGCTCAATATTAGATTTATGATCTAGAACAAGAAGAAGAAGAAGTATACTGTCAATAATCAAATATGATGATTAGCAAGCTTTCTACCAAGGGAAAAATTTCAACTCTAATGGGGCGGTGAAAAATCAGGTGATGGCGAAAGTTTAGGACCAATAAGGAAGCTATTGCTCATAAAACGGCCCTGGGTCCATGGGATCCCATTTCACTCTTTATATCAATTTTCCATTTCGCTCTCAATATCAATTATCCACTTCCCACCACATTTAAATTTCTAAAAATATATAATAGAAAAATTTTTGTATAATGCGAGACTAAAATGTTGATAATTTTTTTCACTATTATTTTCCCATTATTAAACTTCATTTAATATTTTAATTTCAAAATACCTGTTTACTAGAAATATTATAAAATGTACGAAATTGAAAATATTATAAAAATCCCCAGTCTCTTCACATTTTTATATACTTTTTTAGTCATTATATCATATTCAAATATATTATTTAAATTTTTTCTTTCGATACGGTAAAATAAAAACTAACTTTTTAGATGACTATACCATTATATGTATAACCTTAGTAGTGTCTATTTATTTTTTGTATGTTAAAATGCGAACCAAAAGTAAAACAAATTGTTTACATTTAAACATCATTTTTAAGAAAAAGTTTTACTCTACAAGATATTGTGTTTATTTTTACATTATTTATATTTATTATTTTTACAAGCTGTAACCCATCAAAAATGACGATACTTTTACATGTCGGTTCCTAAGAAAATAAAAAAATCTATAATAAGTACAAAATATAAAAATCTATAATATAAACAAGCTATCTTGAAGTGGTCCAAGGCTTTATTGATCAAAGTTTAAAAAAATTACAATAAAAAATATTTAAAAAAAAATAATTAAAAAAGAAAATCAAACATAAAAAATAAATAAAATAAAAAGAAAAAATAAAAAGGAAAAATTTACTGTCCTGGAGTGATACGAGGCTTTATAGATGTAAGTTAAAGAAATACATTTAAAAAATTAAAGTTTTACTATAAAGAGGTTACGGACGTTACACAAAGTTACGAGGACAGACAGACGGACGGACAGACAATGAAATTATTATAATTGGGATTAATCACAGGCCTTCAAAATGGAAAGTCAAGTAGACAAATATGAGAACCTTCGAGCTTTCTGATAAAAAAAAATTGTGAAATAATACAATTATTTATTTCCAATATTTATAAAAAAACATTAAAGTTTAATTTTTTATTTAACCAATCATATTGTGCACGAACTATAAATTTAATTATCTGTTGCAGGTGCTATACATTGTTATTTGTAGCCGTTGGTCGCTGCAAGGGTTGTAACGAAAAAACAAATAAGTACCTTGTAAACAGGCAGTTACCCTGGAGGCGTGATCTAGTTAAGTGGGTGAAATTGAACAGCCAGCACTCCATTAGTCTGCCGAAAAGCAATTGTATTTGGTTTAGTCAGCCGAGCCCAACCCTTTTTCCTCATTTCAGAAGTAACTGTCCTAGTCTTAATTCCATTTTTCTTATCACCCAATTATTTGCAACGACATTTCTTTCACATTTTCCGTACTACCCAAATTGTTCCAGAGTGATAAGTTACTTTTGTACTTAGTGACAGTTTATTAAAAAATAACAATTATTCGTAATTTTTGATAGATATAACGGTTTCAATTTTACAAAGCAATACAAGGAGTTTTCATTTGGATAATCTAGAAATATTATAAATTAAGAAAATTATTCAAAGAAAAAATAATAATATTTCGGTATTTTCGAACCACTTAATATAATTTATTCACTCTATCAATATAAATACCATTTTTCCGGTTTTCATTTGGATACTCTTGAAATATAAAAAAATAGGAAAAGTATTAATAAAAACTTAAATATTCCTCAACAGCCCTCTCTTAAATCTTTTCCCATTATAATTACTTTGTACCTCCGTAATTGTAACCACGTCCCCTCCAACCCCCTTCCACCGCCATAACCAACTCTATCTATATTTGATCATTCAGTATATTTTAAATATTTTGAAACAAAATATAAGTGCGGTTAAAACAAAATTTTCTTTATTTTATTTTTAAAAAAGTTGCACGCAGGGGACCTGCCTTTATTATCAGTACTCCCTTCTGCGATCGAGGTGTAAAAATAAATATTGAGACATATGAGTAATACGTTACAGATCTTAAAAATATCTGTTTCAAATTTCTGCAGGATTTTTATGTATATGAATTTTTATATTCTTTATAAGTTAATGTTATTTAATATAACAATTTACAGAAGTAAAGCTGTAAATATTGAAAAAAAATGCAAAATTTGATTTGGCTTATCTCCATATCTACTTATTTTTTTTACTCACAATTTAGGCAGAAATCTACCAGTAAGGTATTGCACCCTGTTTGTTGTATACTTTTTCAACATTAACATTGACAGCGGAAAAAAAATGAAAAATATTTTTCATTAAGAATTAAGCGCGAAACATTAAAAAAAACAAAAAAATAATTTGGTCTATAAAACGAGTTAAACAATTGATGTAGGAGGTAATCTCTGAAAAACTATTCATCCGATTTCAAAATTCTTGGACATTCAAAGTAGACAAAATCAATATACGCGACGAAAAAAAAATGGTCAAAGGAATGCGTTTCTTACGAACGCTGCCTTAAAGGTAAGAGATATACGAGTGCTTTATTTTTTAATCTTTAAGTTATAGAGCTTAAAGAGGCCCGTAAAAAGTCCACAACAATATATATATTAATTATATATATATATATATATATATATATATATAGATCCATATACGTATTTAGGTTAATTCACAAATTGATTTAATATAACTATAGACATACTTAAATTAAATTTTTATATGTCAGAAGTAATTTAAGAAGATAATGTCAAATTCTTATCAAAATAAATTTGCCAATTGTCAAAGTAATTTTTGTAGATAAAGATTTTCTTTAACACAACATTGTTTGGACGAGATGTTTAGATTTAACGATCGTCTTTTTAGCGACTACTATTGGCCGCAGGACTAGCAGGACCTAATTTAATAGTGTTAAGTAATTTGGAAGAATATTATATGTGTATAGTATACATTAAAAATATTATTACACATTAAGAATATAGAGGTATAATTGCAACTACAAAATCAATTTATACTTATCATGGGAAGGACTATAGATGTCTTTAGCATAGTACTTTCAAATAGTTGAAAGAACACTGATTTAGAATATGAATACAACATTCAAAATTTGATAATGTGTAGACGTTCTTACGGTGGAATTAGTGAATTGTATTGTGTAAAGTGATCACAAGCCATGGCCTCTTATAAGCCCTGGCCCACCCCATAAAGACTTCCAAAAACATTTTCCAAATAAATAGCTTCGTCTCTGTTAGACTGCTATTATTTATCTGATAAAAAATCCATTATTTGAGCTCTCAGAACATACACATGTATTTTTAAAAAAAAAAACTATGATTTAGTTTTTATTGAAATTCTATAGATTAAATAGAAAATATGAAGCTGCGTACCTTTACAAGAATATAGAATTTTGCATGAAAGCTTGACAGGTTTCATTTTACGTGTAGCCGAGAACATCGATGGAACATTTTAAAGGCGTAACGCGAGATAAAAAGAGGAGTGCCGTGAAAATAATCACTCACTTTTATGAACATTAGCACGTAATGGGTGCGACTTCAATTCTTTAATTAATTTAATCACTTGTCACTTATCAACCTTATGATTATTTTGATGAATCATTCATTACTCAGTTTCGAGTCAGTTGAATCATTACTGAAAATTTCGGGATAAAAATAAATGAGCCGAATATACAGAAATTATTGAAAGTTAAGTTAGCATTTTAATATATATTTTTCGAAATCATCTTGTCTAATTTATGAAAGGCCATTTTCAAATATATATAAAAAAAATTAACTCTACGATATTACAGTAATACCCACCGGATTCTCATCTCCACCCCACTCCTCACCCCATCCTGTAGTCTTAATTTTAATATTATTAACATTACCTTGTGATGGTCGACATAGAGATAGATTTAATAAATTTAGAAAATCTTAAAATAATAATATTCAAAAAAGTCAAGTATGGAAATCAAAAATATATTTCTTCTGTTTGGAATCGTTTAAAGGTAAAAGCCTGATATATTTCTTCTCAAGATTCTATGTAATACAAGAGGCTAACAAAATATTGAATATTCAGCTATACAAGTAATATTTCTTAGATCTTTATTATACCATAGATATAATTCTGTGTTTAATTAATATCGTTTGCCAATCCTAATAGACTCGACCTTGTGAGTAGGTGCGAACGAGCCTTTATTATTTATGAATCGGAACAGCAAGTCTCGCGTGTAGCGGGTGCTTTACTCTTATTTTAACGAAACGGACCAATCACAGGCACGCGTTACCTTTCGACGGGTTGAGCCGGAGGCGACCGTCCTGATGGCTGAATCCGGCCAATGGCGAGCGCCGGCGGTGAGGTCATCGCGCATAGGATGAGTCACTGCACTAGCGTGGATTTCAGAGGTATGGTGAAATCGTTACTATAAAAGGAGCGAACACGATGTACTCAGGCCCTTCAGTTCGAGACCAGACTTGCGAGCGGGAGCGCTGCCCAACAGACTACCGACGGAGCCCTGAGTTCCAGAACAGCATTTGCGGACGGAGTTGCTGCCCGGACTTATGGAGGAATCTACCATTCATCAGTAGCAGAGAGGATCATACCGCCACTGTGTAACAGCTAAGGAACACATTTATATTATCTATCGATTAATTATTTTCACTATTGAAATGTATTTATTTTGGGAAGATTTAAAATCGGAGCAATAATGTATAATTAATATCACGATTTCTTGTGTGATCTTGGCTCAATTCGTACGGGAATATCTCCCAAACGAATATATTTTGATGCTTGTGGATTTTCATACCATTTGTATTAACAATTGATTTTACGGAGCTCTATAAGCAGTGCGTAATAGATTCATAATATTGTCGACGCGTTATGTATTGCATAACCAGATATCAATCCAAATCGTACGAGAAATTCTTCCGAACGAATATATTTTAAAGTATGGGGATTTTCAAACTATTTTTACTAATAATTGAATACACGTAATTCTATAAGAAATGCTTAGTAGCCTTATAATAATTGTGTTGCATAAGTATTGCGCAATCCGGTCTTCAGCCAAGTCTTTATGATTTGAGTACCTCGGTACATCTGGCTTAACAAGTAGCTTCAGAATGACGAGTAAAGGACAGAATGGGGAGATCTAACTAAAGATTGGGGATATCTGGTTTGTGTTAGCCTAGCTGGCTGAGGGGTGGATGATTGCCGGCACTTGGGCGTGGAACCCGCACAAGCCCCTGCAGGGCCCCTTAAAGGCGGGGTCCTCCTTGTTGCTCGGGGTCGTCAATAAACCGACCACCTAACCTCATCTGGCGCAAACTACTTAAACCAACAAAAAGGTTCCCTATGTCTTTGGAAGGATTTCCATGCTTGAATGCTGTAAAACCTTGATAGAAAACGTTAACTTCTATTTCGTCCTCTGTAAGAAAGACAGGGCCAGAATAAATATAAAAATCATTCACTCATATGGAATAGCTGGGATATTATAAATATGTTACTAACACTCTAACATTTGTCCAAAGTAAATGTTGCAAGATGCAGAATCGTGGGACGCCGCTCTGAAAAGGCATAATGAGATTGCACAATAATTTGTAACATCGCTGACTATGCCCGCAAAGGAGGCTAATGTCGTCATCAATTCGTACCAAAAGAGTACATGATTCTTCAAACACCGGCCTAAAAGAAAGGCGCCTCAAGACAACACACATCATCAGAAACTCGTACCAAAAGAGTACGGCCTTCTCAATTATAAGCCTAAAAGAGGGGCGTCACGGGATCACATCTCGTAAAGAAGAGATAGAGTCTCGGGATGCAGTAAGTTCCGGAGGAACAAGGGGGGCCGTTTAGTCACTTAGGAAGTCGGTCACCGGGTTTAGGCGGGCGCGGAGCCTCTACCCCTCTCAGCAGAGATGCTGAGGGTTTAAAAAAACCAAAATTAGCATTCAAAGAAACTATTATTTCATATAAACTCACGGGCTGTTGTAGAATCCTTTCGAATAAACCATCCCCGAGACCTTATCTATTTATTCATAAAGAAGTTTCACTTCAAAAATGTCGTATTTCGTAAATAGCAAATATATGTATTATTTTCTCACGCAACTAATATGAACAGGTTCATACACGTCTAGGACGAAACCATTCAAGGTAAGAATTTGCTAATACAAAGTGTTTATAATTATTAATTTCAGTGTTATTTAATATGTGTGAATTTTTCCCTTTGCAACGTTCGAACAATTCTACTGGTTTGTCCCCAAACGGAAATGTTTTATTTCTAATACACGAATTCTTTCTAGTGTATGTATTTTATTGTAACATAAATGTATCGATTATTAGGTTCGTTAGATGTTTTTATTACGTAATATTATGCAATTGTTTCCACACTGCTCCTATAAAAGAATTTGAAGTTATTACGATACACAACGGGGTCCTTCATCCATTAGACGATTCATGTGCCAATTCAACGACGTATTACGAATAGTATATATTGTATTTATCGAGATTTAGTCGCATTTATTATTTCTAGTGAGGTTTTTAGTATTGGTTCCAGGCGCCATTATGAGGCGGAAATAGTTCATATTCATAGCCCGACTGCAATAGGTATTTTGTCGCGTAAGAGGTAGCACTTTTAGAAATATAACTACGTTTTATGTTTCGTCCCTGACGGACAGGATGGTATAGCTGTGGCTATTTAGGTAATATACTTAGTAAATGCAAAGGGCATTAGGTATTTTCAATATAGTATGCGAACCCAAGACCTTAGAAATATTTCAGTTAGTTAATATTTTTAGTTAATTTTGCATCCAAAAGCGCAATTTTCACAGAATATTTATTTCCAGTTAATAATATATATTTTAGTTAAATGTATAGTTAGCACAGGCAGAGTATTAATATTGTATAGAATACATTATTTAATATTTCATAGAAGAAAATATTTTATTCCGCGATCCTTTTATAGTTACAGCGTATCTGTCGACCTCAGCCGTTGCCACCCGCGCCATACAACTATTTTCGCTAACATCAGACAGCAAATGACTTTATTTATAGCAATGAAATTTATATTATTTAATATTATTTACCACGACGTATTTTTGACGGGTCACCCCATAGGATCCACCACAGTGGTTGTCCGCGACCAGGAGGTCGAAATGAAAAATATAATAATAAAACTAAACTCGCGTCAACTATTTTACGACTGAATAATATTTTTCATATAATAGAAAGCATCTCTAGAAAATACCGTCATTTGACGAGGACCCACTAACTACTGAATCATCACATTGTTAGCCGCGGCCAGGAGTTGGCAAATCAATTGAACGTAATAGCTAAAATTAAATTTCAACTCGCGACGAGTAAGCATCGACATTTTAAAACAATTATTAATACAGAATTCATCGTTAATACGTTAGGAAGACCCCATCTATCACGCGGATCAGCACAGTGCTTACCGTGACCAGGAGAACGATTTATATTGAAATACAATAAAATGCTTTATAATATTAATTTAACATCATTTCGACATTAAATACAGTCCGCTCGATTTGATTAGGATCCCCACTATCTACCAGGGTCACTACAACCTACTGAAGACTTACCACTTTTTTTACATTTGTGAGATCGTCGATGGTCGACGATTCGCGTCAGGGACGTGGTAAGTTGTTTTTTTTTTTTTTAATATGTATTTATTAATTTATTACATTGTAGATATGCCAAAGTGCACAGCAGTTTTGTTGTTGGTTAGTCGTGGATGGGGTGGCGGCGACGCAGCTGCTGCTGCTGTTGTTGTTCACTTGGAGCTGGTGTACTTGGTGACTTAAGTTAGAATCTTTCTAATCGTTTTATATAAATAGTGAAAATAAACAAGTTATCATTTTTCAATATATTTTCATGTGTAAAAACGCCAACTTTATACATACGAAAATAAAAACACAATTGTTCTAGTTTAACTATTTAAATTATATACACATCTTTGCATGCAAGCTTGACAGTTGATGAGGCTTCGAGCATCTTCTAGTACCTGCTTAATCTGGTCATGCCACGTCTTCCGCGGTCGCCCTCTCGTTCTGGCGCCACTTGGTTATATATCTTTCTTACCATTCTTTCCTCATTTATTCTCTCAACGTGCGCAACCCACCTGAGCGACGCTTTTTTAATTATATTAATTATGCTTAGACCAGCTTTACATTCATTACAAATGTCTTCATTCCTTACTCTATAATAATTGGATTTGGAGGTCTCATCTCCACTGCGTTCAGTCTACTTTCGTTCCTCTTCTGCCAGCTCCAGCCTTCACTTCCATTCATCAGTGTTCCATTATGTACGCTGTTGTCCCATTATGTATCGGTAGACATATTTCTATTAAAAAATATTGCATTCAGAGCACCGTTCACCTTATTCCCCGCGGTCACTCTCCTCTCGATATCTTTCTCAAATCTCCTTTCTCAAAAAGAGTCAATCGAACTGACTTCCTAAGTACACAAACTCATCCACTTGTTACAAATATTCATTGTCTACTAGTATTTCACACATTGCCTTACTTTATCCTTCTCGAGTACCACCACTTTTTCTTGTTTACACTTATAACAGGATAAAATTTATTTATTTATTTCTATTTAATTTACATATAAAATTTTGGTTGGACTGTGCCAGTCTTACTAGAAATATCTGTGTTGAGTCAAGCATAGGCATTCATTGCATATATAATAAATCTTGCTTACTAGACTCTGTAAGTCTTGTTCGCTATTTGCCATTATTACTGCATAATCATTCAGTTTTGCTCCAACATTCATACATTCCTGTTCTTTAACACAATTATCCATATACAAGTTGAATAGCCATGGAGACACACCCAACCCTGTTTGACACCTTTTTTAATATCAAACCGTGGTGTGAACGATCCATTAATTCCTACACATTCAGTAATTCGCTCGTAAAGGGATGCAATTGCGTGTATAAGTTTACTGTTCATATATTTAGATATAATTTAAAATTAAGAAATATTATAAGTACATTATTTAACGTTTGAGTCACTTTAAGGCGAGATATATCGGAATTTTTATTTTATTACGTCAACTTAATTATTTCTGCAGCAATTATATTTTTGACATTTAAATTTATGGTTAGAATATACATTGCGTTGGAAATACAGTGTCAAACTCGAATCAAACATTTATACATGACGACGCACCATCTATCCTGTAATTGCTTTGAAAATGCAGAATGCAGTGTGTAATTTTTCCATTATCAGTTTCAAAATTAACTTAATCGCATGAAAAATAGTAGACAATGGACAATAGCTAAGACAATCATAATGCAATCTGCGATTGCTATCGCTGAATGCTTAACTGTCAGTTGATTACAAACACATACTACTTAAACTTATAAAACAGATCGTGTTACAAATATTGTCATTGTCTGTAACTGCAGTTGACTCTATACTATAAATGTCTCAAATTAATCGTAATCATAATTGATATTTGATATCGCTATTTCTTCGTTAAGGAAAATTCCGTGTTTGTATCAAGATGGTAATTTAATATTTTTTCCATAAAAAAATATTCCGACCCTACCATTACTTCATGCATTGTCAATACATTCTTATTTCTTAAATTCCATCAAATTCAAATGGCCAACTTTCATAACATGGTCATCTTCCTTGAATATATCGCACATCTTGCTTATCAGAAGTGTTACTAACACTTCACCATCAATTTTCGCTGGGATTCTAGCAGATGCTTGGTGAACTGTCTCAAAACTTGCATAAAGACGGCGCAGATGTTTGCTCAGAGCAATCTGTCTTTCTTTGACTTTTGTATTTTATAGACAAAGTAGAATTACTGACAGACTATCTGCAATAATCTTCGATGCACGTCATGTATTATTGAAAAACTCGTATTTCATTTAATAGCTATTTACGACATGATTATTATTTATACGCCTCTTACTAGTATAAAATAAATCTTTTTTCCATGGAAATTGCTTTTTTAATAATTGAATTATCAAATTATTATTTTAATAAATAATTGGAAATGTAAATACAATATATTTTAGGCAACTAAATAATAAAAACAACCTAAAAGGATAATATTTTTTATAAATGAAATAATATGTTGACATAACCTATGTTCTTTAACATGATTATAAGATATTTAAAAGTATTCGATGAATATTTATAACTAACCAAAAACGACGAAGATAAATATTGTTAACTAAAAGAATTAAATTAGTTTAATATTATTAATACAAAACATTCCCTTAGTTTTGAAAACAGAGGCGTTCCGTAACAAACAAAGCCTTTAATGCCATTAAATCTAGTAAAACCTTGTCTACTAGGGAAATTAATTTACTTTACAACGATATTAATAATTTGAAAGTTCTTCTTGTGTCGAGGAGATATGATTATATACCTGTAGCAAATATCCTCAAAAGGTTTACTAGACTTGTCTAGGGACTTAATTTTATAATAATATAATTCCCTTCATTAAATATAAACAGATTATAAATTGTTCAATTGGGTACTCCAATAATTGTATAACACAAAAATAATTGTCAATTTCTGCTTAATTAAATCATTAAATAAAATAAGGAGTAAGTAAACTTGTCGTCCTTTTTTTCCTCATCCAGAATTTACAGTTATTTAATTTTTAAACTCCGATATCTATAAAGTTTCTATGAAATTGAGTAAAATAAATATGAGATGCCTTTAATTGTGTTGCTAATGGGGGATACTGTAAAATTTATCAACGGTTGTAAGCAAAACAAAAGCTTAGGTTAAACATAATATTTGCTATACACGATATGTAGTCAACCGCGGTGATCGGTAGATGAATCATATCAAGTATCGACATAATTCATCTGAGCATTTAATTATAAGTAGAAAGTAGTTAACCATAGGCAGAATCGGAATTTCTACGACTGCCTGAACACTTTTGCCCTGCACGGCGTGTCTCTAAAGATAGAAACCTTTAATGAAAATTAAGATCTCCAGATAACATGCTATTATAAAATAAAATAGTATAAAAAAATAAATATCTAAAAAAAGACTGTTATTATAATGGGATCTAAAACTGCTGATGGTATTTGTTTAACTTCTTATTTTCTTGCATTGATGTCCATAACAGTTTATTATTCTCCGGTCAATTGAGGTGATATTGAAGACATACTTGCTCATCTTAATTTATCTTTTTTCTTCTTCACAGGTTCCTGAATCCTATGCATCTTGCTCTCTGTATCGACTAGGTGATTGTTGATTGCCGTAAGGTCATTCTATTTACGTGATCTAAATATCGAAGTGCATCAGAATTTCCAGAGACAGGTGAAATATTCTCGAGTTACAAGCGTTGGTAGATCTAAATATCGAAGTGCATCAGAATTTCCAGAGACCGGTGAAATATTCTCGAGTTACAAGCGTTGGGTAAGTGCAATTTACAGAATATTGCTCAAGTTGTACTCGGGCCCAGTGACTTTTGTGATATGTTAAACATAAATTAATTTAGAATGCATCATAACTATACCTATTTTATTTATTAATATTTTAGTAAATTTATGGTGTGATATGATGATATGAAGACTTAAATTTACACTAAACTAGCCTACCTAGTCTACATATAAATTTAGTTATTTTATCACTTCCATAGATTTAAGACCAGCAGTCTTTCTTATCATCAGATGTAATATATAACTCATCAAAGATAAATCATGTTGTACCTATTATTAATAACAACTGATAATGAGGGAGATTGCTCTTCTTGAAACTAAATAATTGTGAATGTGTGTATAGTATTAGGTTTTAATAAAATCACTAGCTGTAACCCGTCAAAAATGAAGCTACTTGTACATGCCGGTTCCTAAAGATAAAGTATTAACTTATTTGTAGCCGACATCCATGTTTGTAATAAATACTTTTATCAATATATTTGAACATTTTTTTAATATTTCCCCTGCTGGCATTAAATGATACTATTTTGAACCCTGTCAATTGTGCTGGGTGGAACATGAAATCGTTCACGTTTTTGCTAAGTCCTATATGTACCTACTGTATTTTTGGCCAGTCATGCAGGCTTGGCAGTAGCAACATCGCTAAGTTGCGGTCGGTTTGGGTTTGCTCTGGCCCGGAATTCAAGCCCCATCTCCGGCCGTTTAATTTATTTTTTAGCCGTGAATTCAAACGAAATTACAGACATTACACGAAGTTACGGACAGACGGATAGACAATGTAATTATTATGTTTGATTGTTCGTTTTTCTTCAAATTTTAAAAATGCGCGCCAAAAGTAAAATAATTGAAAAGAGATGTATTCGAATGAAAACTTTCTGCTCTACAATACAAATGTTGTGTTTGCATTCAAGTGACATTTAATATCTAATTTTATTACAGGCCTTCAAAACGGAATATCCAGTAGACAAAGAGAACTTCTTTTCGAATGATGAATTCTTCAACGAGCCAAGACCGGATAGATTTATTAGCAGAGGTTTAAAAAAGAAATGTAGAACGTTGGCAAAATTTTTTAATTAATAATAAATAAAAGAGTATATTGTGTCTTCTTGACCTCTTTGTTTGCATAAAATGGACATAACTTAATACCCAATACAATGTTTACTTGAGTGTTGATTAAAATATTGTAAATCATTTTACCCCAACTGTGACAACCATTACAACTAACATTGCAAAATAACAAATTACCCCACCTGCGATAGAGTATCACACGGATATATGTATTTATTTTTTCTGCAATCCATTCACCTTAAGGCACTAAATAAATTAAATGTTTAGCTATAAAAATATTTACTATTGTACTGCGAATTAAAATTAAAATTGTGGCGTTAAGTAAATCCGTCCCTGCTACCAGGGTCGCATAAGTGCGCTACGGGGTAAGTAAGCAGTAAGCTCTCCGTACATATGATTTATACACCGAGCGTTTCCCCTTGCAAGCAGGACTGAGATCTAATTAACATAATTCATTTTATTAACCTTTTGTTTTTAGGGTTGCCTACGGACTTTGCCATACTGCCGGTGGAGTATTATATGAGGAACGTGCTTGCTTTAACTTCGTAAGTAGGTAAGTACTTTACACTGTGTAGCCCCGCGATGAAGTTATCAAATCTGGACTTTGCGAGATAAGATTGCATAGAACATTTGTGTAACTTTGTGTAGTTTGACATGATTGTTTTAGCATAGTGTATTCACCGTTATTTTGTTCCCTTCAAAGACGAGCGGAGTTTCTTGCGTTGAACATTGTTTCAAGAACCGATAAAGTGCTCTCAGCGGGTGAACCGGTCTGAGATGAGTTAACCCTTAAACGAAATCGTTATTTTGACAAACTTATACGGAATCATGAGTTCAAATGGACCCAACAAAATAACTTATTGTATCTTTATATCTGTTAGTATTTTAGTATTTTTTTAACGTAACGCTTGTTATAGCATTATTTATAACAAGCGTGAATAGCTTTGATTTTGACTTATTCCTTTGGGTCCAATAGTTTAGTAAAAAAAAATAGTACTAAAGGATAATTATCTAATAATTTAGTCACTGGCACTCAACTTCATCACACTTTTTTTTTTCTGAAATGCTGTTAACAAACATAATTTAAATATCTATCACATCTTAACGATAATTTATTATCGTTTTTAAATCCGCATAAGTAGCAACTTCGTTTTTTATGTCTTCTTTGCGCCGGAAAAAACCGACATTTTTTTCTTCCAACAAAGCAAAAATCTCTTGGTCATTAAGATGCTCGTTAAATATTAATATAAAACCCATGAAAAGACAAAAGAGATTAATATAAACAAGAACATGAACTTACTAACTGGTATCGTGGATCCATTTGAACACGGCAGCAAGGCCTACCCCCGCTTCTAGTAAGGTTTAAAAGCTAAATGTTCAGCACCGGCTGCAGCAAGAGACGTAATGAGATTAGCCATACGCGAGAAATTCTAATGCCGCGCGATCCGGAGAATTCAAGTTTTTATTTTTTCGTTGGGTCCAAATGGATCCACGATTCCGTTTAAGGGTTAAAAACCTCAAAACGTCATTTTTCATTTTGAAAAGTATTATTTATTTATCAAGATATATTAAGGATTTCACTGAGACGATGCTATGCATGGAAATCATTGGGCGTTTACAGAGCTTATGGCTGTCTTAAATGATTACTTAACACAGTGTTACATTCATGATTCCACCCACCACATCCGTACACTTTGAATTTTACTGTATGTATTTTTTTCTTTTTTTTCTTTTTTTTCTTTCTGTCTCTTCTTCTTTTTACTAATTAGATCTATCCTTTCCCCCCCATTACTGATTCCCTTCATAGTTCAATTCTTTCTTGGTTTATTATTAATATAAACCTTTTATTTTTTATTTGTATACTGTTAAATTATTATTATTATATTTAATACATAACTTGATCATTATTTGGAAACTTGTAAGATGGTGATTTTCATTTGTCTATTAGTTTCCCGTAAATAAATAAATAAAAATTAATTGCTGTGTTGGTTATCTTGGTGTTCTGTAAATATTGATTTAAATAAAATACATAAGTAAAATTAAAAAATAAGGGTTTCCTACTGGAACACACCACAAGTTCAAAGTTTCGATAATACATAATATTGTCACGGAAAATTAATTAAATTTAATTTATTACCAAAGAAAGTCAGACACAAGTAAAATGTTAGTATTGTTCTTGATTTTGTAGTCGCTAAATATCTTCCGAATATTTCACACACTTATCATTAAACTATTCCTTAATTCGCACTTACTAAAGTTATTTCATCCCTCAGATCACTTCTGCTAAACTCTGTTAGATGTTCGCTCGTAGAGACAATTCGCCCCTGTTTTGTTTATTTACTTGCGTTGTTCACTTGCTAATATCGCGTGTTGTAATACACAAATCACTGGTCACTCTGGTTCGCTTGGTAGTATCACGGAGATGTCGCCTTGTTAACTTGTTAACTTCACAAACTGAATTTTTTGAGCCCGCGAAGCGTGGCTCCTTATATAGGAAAATTCCTCCGAAAGATTCATTCTAGAGGCAACGAGAAACATGTAGAGTGTTCTAGGCTGTTCTGGTGTACAAACGAAATATAATGTGGTTGAATACTCCAGAGAGATAACGCGGTCATGGTTGAGTGACCCCGGATTGCGTGCATAACAGTCCGCCGTCACGGTTGACTGCATGCCATCGCGTGCCGCCGATGTTTATTTTTAGGACTTTTAGTGGGTATTTAGCCTCGTTATACAGTTAAAATACTTGCTGTTATATTACATTAAACAGTCGCAAAATGCACGCAGCAGTATCCTTGATATAGAGGAGTGCCGAGAAAACAGTGAAAAAGCGCCTCGTGTGGAGCCGTGAGTGCTTCATGTCCGCCGGGTGCTATCAGAAGCGTTATAGCAATTACTCGACGATTTCAGTGACTACAAGAATGCTCCGGTCGATTCTAGATTACTCCAGAGGTTAGGGAGTGTTCCAAGGATTTTAAGAGAGTTCGATAGTGAGCAATTAATTCGATTCTTACATCTCGTTACAATATTTTCAAATGTCAGCGGCCTGTAGTTTGTGAGCTTTGCACATTGAAATTATCAGTGGGTAATATTGTGGCAAATAAATTTAAATTGATTGATTATCAATTAATGTGATTATCTCAACTGAATACATTTAAATTTTTCATAATAAATATTCCATATTAATGTCTCATCAATTAATTTCGCACTAATTATTTGATTTGGTAAATAAATGCTTGTCATTATTCAGTTATTTTCTCTTCACTTTTAAATGAAATCCTTGCAAATGTTTTTAATCAATTGATAAATACAATGAACTTGTAAATATATAAATACCAACAAACAATATTTTGAGTTTGTCCTAATTTTTCAGAACTGTACTGGATATTTGTCACAGGGAAATCATTAATCAATCAATATATTATAGATGTCTCACAGAGACGAAATTGTATTTTTATGGGAATTTTATGGGAATACCGAAATTATGGGGGAAATTATACTTTCCCATAAAAATATTTTATTGACTATGACAAAAAAAATTGCTCGTTAATTTTTTTAACTTAAACAAAGCGGTTTTATAATTCATATTAAGAAAAAATAAAATTAAAATCAACACTGTTCAATCGTCATATACTCTTTAAATATAAGCTGTGTATATATAACATGTTTGTTTAATGGTACCTACCTATATTTTTGTTTTGAAACCACTTATTTTATTTTTTCACACGATTTTAAGGTTTTCTCTGCGAGTATGAATAAATACACAATTTTGAAATGTTGATTTGTAACATCTTACGCTCGGTTCATGGGAAGCCACAAACTTCGGTAAAACTTCGACAGGCGGGTCGGTAAAAAAGTCTGCGGTAATAAGACTGCTTACAGCAGTTTGGACAAGTCGTTACTGTACGTTAATGAGGACATATGTTATACACATTTGCGAGTACTGTAAGACTCATTTTTAAAATTTGTCTAGCTTGATCTGATTGGGCAATTATTTAATTGTCATGCTGCTTTGTTTTTTTTCCATTCAAATATAATTATGTGAGAATATTATATGAGTTCTCTGACTGTATTTCATTCACTAATAAAAACTGGGTAGGTAGTATCTTTAGCATTCAAATCAGCAAGGCGTGCGAGGGCACGAATTCCATGTACGAAAGTAGGAACAACATCAATGAAAACGGATAATTTATAATGTTTAATAAATTTTTCCAGCACCATTTGATTAGACAAAGCCCAGAGTAATATAGAGAATATTAAAGTCTAGATAGTAAAAAATCACAAGATATGTTTAATTAAAAAAATAATAATCTATGTCACTGTATTTCTTTAGTTAAGCCATTATTTGTTCCCTTTAATTGGAGGTACACCTACAACATGAAATAGCTCGATTTCCATCAAGATCGATGGAGTTAGTCTGAATTCCATCTGAAAGATTAAAACCTTAATGAAAAGTAAGCTTTAATTACGAAGATCCGATAGAAAATATAGGCATAGGTAGAGATACTTACAGAAAATGGCGTCTTGATCAAATTTAATTATTCCGCCATTCCTTCTGTCATCAATTCCGTATAGAGATTAATTAAGAGATCTTAAGGCTGGAGATATCTGGAGTTTTTGTAAGAACAATATGAATTTTCATCTGAATGTAAAGACAAATTCCCGATAAGTAAGTACAGATATTAGCTGTGCGAATCGAAGGATTGTTTTTCAAAACATCATAATTAAATTATTTATAAAAATTAACAAAACGTGTTAAAATCCTTAATTAATTTATACAAGGTGAAAACACATCAACACTATGGAAACAAATATTTTTAAATTTAAACAAAATATTTGGTACCCTCTGATATCAAAAAAATATATATATGTCGCTTGGTCAAACACGCTGCGCGATTTCGCCGTCAATAACTTTGACACACTGACTGTAATAGCCGGTCATTTCCTTTATACATAGGTTATTGTTTACTCGATGTTTCGAGAGTAATCCAGTCAATTTCAGAGTACTGTAGAGCATTCCCGAGATTACGAGAAATTTTGATAGTGCGTAATTCGTTAAATCTAATAATTATCATTAAATTCTGTAAAATAAATATTTATTTCGCTTTTTTTCTAAAATACATATTACCGTATAACTCATGCTTCAATGTGCTGAATGTACGCGTTTGGTAGGTACCTACAAACCTACTTTACATCTCTTTAATAATAATTAATCCAATCCAGAAAATGTTTTAACATACGTAGTAGTATCCGCTATTTTTCAGTTTTCTAATGTTTACTAAAAATAAATAAAATTGGTAAAGGAAATTCTTAATTTGAAAGAAAATTTTCTGCTGTAGGTACAAGGTTTTGTGTTTTCTTTTTCATTACATTTATTATATTATTTAATTACAGGCCTTCAAACGGGATGTAGACAAAATTGAGCTCTTTCGAAATCTCCTTTCATTCGAATCACGAATTCTTTGAGTCTAGACCAGATGGTTTAAATCGCAGAGGCATCAGAAAACTTGCAGAACGTTGGCAAGAATATGCGAATAACAAAGATGAATATATTATTGACAATTTTTTTGTAATTTTTCTGTCAAATCCTCTCTATTTGGAAAAATTACAAAACTTATGTTAATACCAAATATTACAATTTAATGGATCACCATGGGATTATATCTACAATACTCTTAAACTCCATAAAAAATGTATTTTTTATTGCAAACGTGAATCGAGCAAATATTTTTTAATGATTTTATTCTTCTACATCTTCGTTTTCTCAAGCGGGTATCATCTGATCGAGAACATTAAATTCTGAAGAATCATATATCCTGGATAACAAATACTCAAGACGCAGAAGTAAACGCTCAAATATAAAATACTTGCTTTAATGGGGCCAGGATTTCGCAATCCAATGGACGGGTACAGATAAGCCGTGGGTACATTATTGAGAACACATTATATTTTTACTTCCTTTCTTTTGCATGCTTGACAAAAAAACTTTGGATCGATTTTTAACCCTTCTCCCGTAATCCAATCGAGCTGAAACTTTGCAAGTAGATTCGTGGCGACGATCAAGAAGATCTTTAAAATTTTCGTTAAAAAAATAATAATTATAGTATAATTTTGGATTTTTCATATTTTTAATGGTTTTTTCGTACAATTCAGTAAGTTGTATGGAGATTCCGACGCATATGGTAGACACGAAACCCGAGAATGAGAAAGGGAGTAATTGTATAAACTTGGTTTTTATGGGTTACTTTTTTTACTCCCTTTCTTTTAACTCGTAGCGTCTGCTTGCTTGTTTGCTTGACGAAAAAACTATGGATCGATTTTTAACCCTTTTCACGTGATCGAATCGAACTGAAACTTTGCTGGCAGACTCGTGGCGACGATTAAAAAAAATTAATAATTATAGTACAATTTTGGATTTTTAGAAATTTTTAACTGTTTTTTCTGTACAACTTACTAAGTTGTACGACGAGACTGCAACGCATCTGGTAGACACTAAACCTGATTATAGTATAATTTTGGATTTTTGGAATTTTTTTATTACTCCCTTTCGTACTCCCTTTCGTAGCGTCGCCCGACCGAAGCCCAACCCGTAGGTTAAGCACCAAACCAGTTTTCGCTAGTAAATGAGAAAGGGAGTACAATAAAAACTTGGTTTTTATGAGTTAGTTTTTTAGTATTCATTGTGTGGTCCAACGCTTCAAAAATTCTAGTATAATATGTTGTATACGAGTGTAATTGCTTTCTTTTCAGTTTTACTTTATCCTTATATGTAAATGAAAAGTTATCGTTATGTATCTGAAAACAATCTGACGTTAATTACCATCGTGCTTTTCTCCGGGGCTTGGAATAACGGATAGAACACCACATTATTTTGTCCTGGCACACCATTCTTGCTTCGTCCATTTTCAAATATTTTTCAACCACATATTCCGATTATTATTTATGATTCACTTGATTTGATTGTGATTACACATACCAGATCTTACTAAAATTATTATCGGATAATTTATGGTATTTTACTTCTTCAATGAACGATTTATAACTTTGCGGTGACATATTTAATAATTAAATAAAACACAACTTGGCATACCCCACTAAATATTTATTTTCTTTATTTACTATGAATAATCCTAGCCCGACGTGTGTTTCGGACCACTTTGAACTGGACTCTTATTATGTGTAATTTAGATTTAAGCTGTTTGTTTATTAGTGTTATGGGTATAAGGAAATTTATTATTATATGTAGTTTAGTTTGTGAATAATTTTTAGCCCAATGTTATGTGTACTTTAGATGTAAGCCAAGTATTGTGAGAAATGCAAGCGAGAGATGAGTGCTTGATGTGAGTTTTAGGTGATTAATTGTGGGAACTATGCCTATAGGTAGCGACAAGGCTAGCCACCTGTCATGCCGCAGTCTCCACGGTGGCGCAAAGAGGAGGATAGAATGCCGGATTGGTGTGTGGAATATTAGAGGAGGAATGGAAAGGAAGATGAATGAAATGTGTGAGAGCATGAGGAGTAAATGTTTAGATGTACTATGTATAAGTGAGAGTATGAAGAAAGGAAGTGGAGAGATGGAACACAATGGTCTGCTCGTACTGTGGTCGGGAGTCCCAGAGGCAGACCGAGCATGCCAGGGTGTTGCAACGCTGCTTTCTGAGCGAATGGTCGAATGTATGAAAGAATATGGGTTCATTAGTGCCAGGCTCATGTGGATCCGTTTCAAAATTGGGATCACTGGGGTATTTCTTATTGTAGGTTATGCCCCTGTAAACTCAGATAAAGACGAAGTAAAAGATGAGTTTTGGACGAGTGTAAGAGATGTCATAGACATGAAAAGCGACAGCGAAAGATTGATTTTGGGTGGAGATTTGAATGGGTGGGTTGGAACTCGAAGAGATGGCTTCGAGTCTGCGCTTGGTATATTTGGGGATAGAAGGACGAATGGAAATGGCGATAGTTTGCTTGAAGTATGTTTGGAGTGGAACCTTTTTGTATCCAATACTTTTTTTGAACACAAAGGAATCCACCAATATACGTGGGAAAGAGGAAATGAAAGGTCAATGATTGATTTCGTTGTAATTGACTCTAGATTGAGGTCCGCCACTGTTGACACCAGGGTGTTTCGGGGCGCTGAAATTGAAACGGATCACTTTCTTGTAGTATCAAGAGTGAATCTGTTTCATGGGTGGCGATCTAAGAAGAAAACAGTGGTAGCCCCGACTAGGGTCAAAATCGAAAGATTGCAAGAGAAGGATACCAGGGAAAAGTTTGAAAGGAAAACCGCTGAAAGGTTAAATGAGAAATGTATGGAAGAGCTCAATATTGATAGTGCATGGGAACACATCAAAAAGAGCCTGTATGAGTCAGCCAAGGAAGTGTGCGGTGTGACTGTCCAAGGAAGGAAGAAAGGAGATGCATGGTGGGATGACGAGATTAGAGATCTTATAAATGAGAAGAAAAAAGCGTGGTGTAACCTCTTGGCAGCAAAGAATGGAGATGTGAATGGATATACGCTAGCAAAGGATTTATATATTGTATGTAAGAAAAAGGTAAAGCACGGAGTGAAAGAAAGAAAGGAGCGTTTGAGGAAGGACGAGGGACTTAAATTGACTCAGAACTTCCAAGAGAATATCAAGATCTTTTGGAAGGAAGTTAAAAAGTCTCGAAGTGGCACGAAAAGAGGTTGTGTGAATGCTATTATGTCTAAGAATGGAAAGATGCTTAGAAACGAAAATGAAATAAAAGATAGATGGAAGGAATTTTTTGAAGAAATGTATGAGAGTAATGGGAATGTGAGTGAGGACTCCTTTGAGGCGTCCAATGGATTTATGAATAGTGACGACAGTGTGAATGAAATAACTGTGGAAGAAATCAAAAGAGCATTGAAGCACATGAAGAATGGCAAGGCTGTGGGTTATGACAATGTTGCTGCCGAGTACATTAAGGGTGGTGGTCCAGTAATACTCACGTGGCTTCATAGACTCTTCAACCAATGTTTAGAGGGCAGCTACACTCCTAAGGATTGGAGAAGAGCTGTTATCATGCCTCTATACAAAGGAAAAGGGTCGCGAATGGACTGCGCGAATTATCGGGCCATTAGCCTATTGAGCTCTGTTGGCAAACTGTATGCGAGAATTTTGATAGAAAGAGTGAGGATGACAACGAAAGAAAAAGTGTGGGATGTACAAGGAGCCTTCATGAGTGGAAGAGGATGCATGGACCAGATTTTCTCACTGCGCCAGATGACGGAAAAGTTTTTGGCAAAGAACCAAAAACTTTTTTGTGCCTTTGTGGATCTCCAAAAAGCGTATGACAGAGTGATAAGACGAAAGTTATGGAAGGTTTTGTCTGAATATGGGGTGAAGAGTAAACTCATACAGGCAATTGCATCCCTGTACGAAGGAAGTAGTGCTTGCGTGAGAATTAATGGGACATTCACATCATGGTTTGATATTACAAAAGGTGTCAAACAGGGATGCGTAATGTCACCATGGCTTTTCAACCTGTATATGGATAATTGTATGAAAGAACTGAAGGATCTAGAAGTTGGAGCGAAAATGGACGGACTCACCATATCCTGTCTGCTATACGCAGACGATGCAGTATTAGTGGCTAACAGTGAAGCTGATCTGCAGTGCTTGGTATCCAGGATGTCCGATGTATGCATGCAGAGTGAACTTCTGATGAATGTCAGCAAATCGAAAGTGATGGTATTCGAGAGAGACGAAAGAGTGACTAAGTGTGATGTAATTATAAACAAGAGTGACTAAGAACAATTGAACGAGTTTTGTGTATTTGGGAAGTATGTTTAGTAGAGACGGCAAGGCTGAGAATGATATCGAAAGGAGAGTAACTGCGGGAAACAAAGTTAATGGTGCACTAAATGCAATTATGGCCAATAAGAATCTGTCAAAAGAAGCAAGACTAGCGGTACATAATGGCGTTCTAGTGCCAACCCTTATGTATGGAAGTGAAGCCTGGAATTGGCAAAAGAGGAATGAAAGTAGACTGAATGCGGTGGAAATGCGGTCACTAAGACGCTTGTGTGGAAAATCTTTGGTCGATAGAGTGAGGAATGAACAAATTAGAAGTGAATGCAATGCTAGCTGTAGTGTGGTAGATAGAATAAAGAAAGGAGTGCTGAGATGGTTTGGTCATGTGGAACGTATGAACGAGGAAAGGATGGTTAAGAAAATATATGAGGCGAATGTTGAAGGCAACAGGAATAGAGGGCGTCCGCGAAAGACCTGGCACGATCAGGTACTACAAGTATTTGAGGATGGCCCTGTTAAAAGCCGCAACAATCGTAGAACGTGTATGAGAAGATGTATGAATGTGGCCGAAGCAAAAGTGGTGTGCCAGGATAGAAGAGTGTGGCGTTCAATCCTCTCTGCCTACCCCTGCAGGGAAACGGCGTGATGGTTAGTTAGTTAGTTAGTTAGTAAACAGAGAAATATATGTGTACGAAGATTTAGGTCGAATCTATTTAAACTGAAGCTGTGTTCTGGAGTTCTAGAGTTCACCTAGAAACTGATGACGGTAGATTTAAGCTACGGCGCAAACAGCGCCGCGAACACTTAAGTGATTAGATTTTTGATATTTGCGCGGACTAGTTTCATTAATTTTTATACAATATTCTTTAATATATTATATAGAAACTGCACTTAAAGAGTGTGTGTCTCTAAGGGCAGGTTGTATCAAGTTAGATTAAAGTAATCTTTCGTAAAAACCATATTTTTTTTCGAAAACGCTTATGTGATGGGTAGATAAGGCAATAATCGGTGGAAAGATTACTATAATCCAAGTTCATTCAACCGGCCTTTAAGTATTTTATTATACCGGTAAAATATTATCAGTTACATATATATATTATATATATATATATATATTTATATATATATATAAATATTACATATATATAATATATATATATATATGTATACATATGTATACATATAAATATTTTAATGTATTGCTTAAACTTATCTTAAATAAATTGTTTTCCTTTGGGATTAAAATTATGATGATAGTTTTTGAATATATACAAATATTCAATTACTCTCATAATTTTCATCCTATCCTAGGAAGATAGGGGCCCGGTGCTTCCATCTTCACCTGTCTAGCGCTGTTTCAGTTCTTGCCAACGAATCGAGATTCAAACTGTCTTTGTATTGTCTTTGTTGCTGTTTTTTCCAGCCGAGGGGACCCACCAACCGTTTTCCCTCCGGAGTTGTCAAGAATATATCTTGGAAGCCATTTAACTGGCAATCGAAAGACGTACGAGTATTTAAGCTACCTAAATTGAGATCAAGCTTATTGTAACAGTGGGGGCTCCATGTAGAGGGTCTCCATTATCTCTTAACTCTCATTCGGTCCACAATAATTATACTCTCCTAAGCTAACTAATATCAACAGTCTGAATTGATCATGAAATGAAAATAGTTTTTGAAGATAAATCGATTTCTTAGAACCAAAGTTACGAAGATGTGGGTACGGTTTTCTACCGAATCTACGGAAAAAATATAACGAATACACAAATGTCAACTGTTAAAAAGTGTCTCGTTAAATTTAAAATTCAAACTGAATTTACATTTCGGTTTGAGATTAAGTATCGTTACAAGTTTGTTAAAAATGAATTGAAAAACACAGTTTTATTCCACTGTATATTTTATTTTGAGTTAAAACGTTTTCGAGAGAATTATTTATTTCAACAGTTATTAATAATGAGAATTTGTGTCTCGAAAACGTTTTTAACTCTAAATAAAATATACAGTAGAATAAAACAACATTTCTCAATTCATATTTAACAAATTTTATAAATAAACTTCGACAAAATTTCACACAAAAAAATTTAACAGGTACAAGTGTTAATTAAAACGTCTTCGATTGGTCACTGCAACTCTAAGCTTCTTTACAAATGTATCTGCAAGTTGGATTATTCTATTTTTGGGTGACACACATTATTTCGGTACATTTCATATATAAATTATATGAAATGTCTTCTAAGTAATACTTTGTTGTGACTCTCCCAAAATGCCAGAACGGCGTTAGTGATTATTTGGAACTTTACAAGAGATCAAAAGAAAATTGTCTCAAAAAAAAAACTAATTTAGTCTATGTTTCTTTTATTATCAAATAATTTTCATCTTTGTTAATCCGAAACACATATGAAAATCGTTTAATATTAAAAGAAATATTGACAAAATCAGATTGACAAAATATTATTTTGCTCTCCTGTAAAGTTCTAAATAATCACTAACGTCCTTTTGGATTTCTATCCTCGATATATACTCGTATATATTATTTTTTACAGTAATATTTAAAATTTAATTAAAATATATATCTTTTCTTTCCAATTGCTCGGATTCTACGATACCTACTCTAAGTATGCAACATGCGGTTAGACACTAGTTGTTTTGACTCTTTTATCTTATGTAATAAACATCATAAGTGTTCTTATATATAAATACAATAATTGGAAGGGTAAAAAATTGTGAATAAAAATACTAAAAGGTAAATTCACTTGGCGCGGACACTTCACTTTAAAATAAGTTGTATTAATTTACACACTTAAAATAGAGTTTATTTATTGTCCCGAGATTCCGAAAGAACTACACATAATCGAAATCTTCTGAACATTCTAGCAGAATTTAGAACACGCTCAGCTACGCCGGAACTTCGAGAACGAGAGAATCTTTATAAATGCGCGACAGCTTGCGCCGAACACACAGTTTATTGTGACAGTTCTGCGATTACACAGAAACGTTTAAGTTGACATTTTTTGATTTTAGTCTGAAACATCACAGCCATGTCCACTACTTGATTGCACACATACAACACAGCAATATCTATATTTAAAAGTTAAATATTTATTTTTATAGGTATTTAAAAGGAAAACTGAGGTGGCAAATTGTTTTTAAAAATTTATTAAAGATAAGATGAGTTTCATAGATTTCAGATAAATTTCTTTGAGTAGTGACAGGTTTTTTTGTAATTATTTCGGAAACGCCTCAGTGGTATATAATTGATTCCAGGGGCGTGCAGTGGGAACAAGAAGCATGACTTTTTCCTAACTATATATTTTGAAAAGAAACCGAAATAAGAGATATATCTCGTAATATTCCAACCACAATAGTTAGCATATTATTCAGATGTTCTTCTTCTTCATGTGCCCTGTCGGGTCCCCCCGACGTCGGCGATCATCTGGGAGAAAGTTTCCCTGTCCAGGGCAGTGCGGAACAGCTCTTCCACGCTTTTTATCCCGGTCCACTCTCGGATGTTTCGAAGCCAGGAATGCCGCCCCCTTCCGACCCCTCCGCGACCCTCAATCTTCCCCTTCATGACTAGCTAAAAGATGGAGTATTTTTCGCCTCTCATTATATGACCAATCTCTGTCAAATGCTATGTATGATTGATTCAGATGTTAATATTTCATAAAATTCTGCTAGATAAATATTTAATTTCGATATTTTTTCCTCAAATCTACGGTTAAATAAAAGTCACGCTTCTCGTTCCCACTGCACGCGCCTAATTGATGTGTTGCTTTATACGCCTCATTTGGGGTACATTGAGTTCTAAGAATTTCAAGAATTATTTTGATTTTGTGGAATACGGAAGCGCGTGGCCTTAATTGCCGCCGCGTGTTAGACAGAGCGCGGAGTCACCGCGAGGGAGCTAAATGGGTTAAGGTGTGCTCAGGATTCATTTCACAGTTCGAGAGACGAGAAGGTCTGCGGCCTGGAACAGTGAGGAGATGCGTCAGCGCTTCCCGTTGCTCTCCGTAGTCTCCTGTTTGCGAGTTTATACCGTGCACGCCAGAGCGACCGAGTTAAACAGAGGGGGAAACTTGCCGTGCGCTTCGAGTGTCGCGAAGTAGGTGGGTTGATGTAACATTGTATAAATATGCGTAAACACAAAGCGAATATCATTGAAACGCTCCTGTAAGTGGAAGCCGGATGATTGCAACTACATACGGGAGTATAAAAGCAAAATCAAAAAAATAAGAAATAAAAATTGAATGCAGTCACCGAGGATTACTAATTAGAATGCTATGATAAATTATAGAATTCTCACAGAGAAGAAGCTATGAATATGAAAAACGTGTGTGAAAGCTTTTTTATACGATGACCCAGGGCTTATAACCTGTATGAGCTGGCTTAAGTGATCACTCTATACAATGCAACGTTCATCAATTTCATCCATCAAGACCTTTAAAAAATGATCAAATTTTTAAAGATCTATAGGTATATGTTAAAATTTGAGATTCATTAATTTATTTGAATGGACTGTGCTAGAGACATCTGTAGTCCTTTCACATGAACTAGTTAGTATATACTTTTTTATACATAGAATTTCGCAGCTGGTAATGTTATCTATTTTTATATATCGAAGATAAAATTCATTATTTGTGTTCTTTGAACATATATCATACCTATGAATTTAGTGTTAATTTACCCCTTGTCATCCCCCTGATATATTTTCAATGCAAATCTGTACCGTTCGAACGAGCGGCTTCAAAATTTTGAAACTTATTGTTTAGGACCCGGCGGGTAACAAAGGTGACATTTCCTTCCTCCCCTTTTACTCATTGCCCTCCTCCTAATATACTTTCAATGTAAATCTATACCTTTCGACGAATCGGACTCAAATTTGCAAACTTATTCTTCAGGACCCGGCGGATAACATTGGCGATATTTTTCCCCTCCCCTTTACCCCTTCCTCTCCCGCGAAATTTTTTCTGTACAAATCTACACCGTTTGACCGATCTGACCCAAATTTTCTACACTTATTCTTTAGGACCAGGCGGGTAATATAGGTGACATTTCCCCTTCCCCCTCTAACCCACCTCCTTCCAAAGATATGTTTTTTGTACAAATCTACACCGCTTGACCGATTGGATCCAAATTTTGCATACATATTACCGACGGATAAAATATCCCACATTTCTTCTCTAGACATCCTGTCTATCCCAGCCTTGATTAAATAGACACATTGTTTTTATTTGACGCTTTGCAATAGGTATCTATTTTTTATTGGAATATTTAAAACCATATCCTTTTTATGTGTAGTGAGTGGTACCCACCGCTTACCCAGGACCGTTCAAAGAAATAGATGATATTGATAGATTGATAGATGTGGTATTCTATCATGGGTGGAAATGGTGAACGTTACGTTGTGTAAAGTGATCACTTAAGCCTGCCGTACGATACGATCCAAAATCTTAAAAAAATACTAAACCCATGAAGCGTCTCACTTAAGCTTGTCCCTGGTTCATTAATGCAAATTTATGTACAGTAAATTAAAACAACTTAACGAAAAGACAATATTTAAATTTATCATAATATATAATAACGCTGTGTCACAATCACATTGCTGAATTAGTTTTTTAAAAAATATTTTTTTAATTTATTGAATTTAAAAAGTTGCTGACTGCAAAAAATTTGAAAAAATTAAACAAAAATAAATATTTTTTAAAAACTTAGGTTTTTAATAATTCTATAAGAAAACTGACCGACCTATTTAAACATTTATTTTATTAACTGAAGATTATCGTTTATTATAGAAGTAATAATTAAGTTAGTGTTAAATATTTGTATTAATAACAAAAAACGCTATGTATAAACCACATGTATTGAATAATGAACATTTTTCAGGGCCAATGGTACCTTCTTCAGGATACAACATAATATACTTAAAATTAAAATTCGATGTATAGACATTAACAAAAACAAAAAAAAAGTTTTATAAGGAAAAAGATCAGGAGGAATAGGAAAAGGGTGCAGGTTATTTTTCTTCAGCTTGGGAACAACATATTTTAGTATTCTCTAACCATACTTGTCAGTTATTTTTTTAATTTTTGGTCAAGATTAGCAGCACGATTATTTCTAATGTGCAACAAAAAACTAGCAACATGACTACAATTTTACAGTGAATTTTAAATGGCCGTGAAAGGCCTTTAAAACAATAAGTATTCGGTGAAGAATATCCCTCAACTTTCTCTAATAACTAAATATTTTCGTTTGCCCACAATACGTAATGATGTATAAGAACCCAAAATAAAAATATCTAGTGGGGTAAGAACTTCACAGAGGCCACACGAAGAATCCATTTTATTCTATCCACCTTACGGGACATCGATTTAATATGAAAATGTGTAGGTGCTCCATTCTATCAAAAGTTACCCTTGGATTCCGTTTTCCTCGATCTGTAAATATGTTTATAAACTAGTTAGATTGTTGCTATTGTTGGTGTAGCTGTTATCGGCTAAAATTTCCCAAATACCGAATGCTTCGACATTTCTGTCTTGCATTACGCGAAATTAAATTACCGTTTAGATGTGAGACGTAGACGCGCCGTCAAAATTGCAAATAAGAAAGTTTATTAACTATATATATCAAAGTTTATTACGTGTATTATGTGTACATTAATATATTAATAATAATAATCAATCAGAAAAACTATAAGTTTAACAATATCAAAATAACCAACTAGATGTAAGCTGAGTATTGATAATAAGCCTGTGGAACAAGTCATGAGCTTCAGATATTAAGGTGTAGAAATCTGTAGCCATAGTGAACTGCATACTGAAATCCGAGAGTAAGTTAATGAAGCATCAACCGTATCGGGGTCTCTCAAAAATTTGGTCTGGAAGAACAAAAATATTTGTATTGAAAGCAAGAAAGCAAGGTCAAGATATACAAGACATGCGTGCGAGATATAGGTACTATAGATGTCTCATAGAGACAAAATTATATATTTTTAAGGAAATGTAGGTATAGGGCTTACGACCTATCGTACGGCAGGCTTAAGTGATAACTTTACGTAACGCAACGTTCACCATTTCCACCCATGATACAACAGCACATCTCAATCTATCAAAATCATCTGACTCTAAGAACGGTCCTGGGTAAGCAGTGGGTACCATTCACTACACATATAAAGGATTTGCTTTAAAAATTCCAATAAAAAATAGCTACCTATTGCAAAGCGTCTAATAAATAAATAAGTAAATAAATATAACTTTACTCCAGAATAATAACCTAATAAAAACAATGTTTCCATTTAATCAAGGCTGGGATGGATAGGATGTCTGGGGAAGAAAAGAGGGAATTTTTACCGTCGGTAATACGTATGCAAAATTTGGGCCCAATCGGTCAAGCGGTGTAGATTTGTACAAAAAATATATCTTTTTGAGGAGGTGGATTAGAGGGGGAAGAGGAAATGTCGCCTATATTACCCGACAGGTCCTAAAGAATAAGCATACAAAATTTGGGTCAGATCGGCCAAACGAGTAGATTTGTACAGAAAATATTTCGGGGGGAAAGGATGGGGTAAAGAGGATGGGAGAAATATCGCCTATGTTACCTGCTGGGTCCTAAAGAATAAATTTTCAAATTTTTAGTCCGATCGGTCGAACGGTACAGATTTGAATTGAAAATATATCAGGGCCATCAGGGGGCTGGAAAGGGGTAAAAGGGGGGGGGAGGAAATGTCACCTATGTTACCCGTCGGATCCTAAAGCATAAGTTTGCAAAATTTGGGTCGAATTGGACAAACGATTCGATTCGATGTATATTTGTATAGAGAATAGACAGACAAACATTGAGTTTTATAGGTATAGATAAATATTTTACTTTTAAATATGGATAATGCTGTGTTTGCTATCAATTAAGAGACATTACTGCTTTTGCTATTTATCTAATTTTATATTGCTGCTTTTTCTATGAAGCTTAAGTCTCAAATCTACAATACATCTCACTTTAGTATGAAGCGGCCATTTTGTCACATGATAAATCCTTGAGGGTTTATTGGTTGATGATATTGCTGCCTTTGGTTTTAATAGTGATTTAGAAACATGATTTTGAAAGAGATGGAGCTATATTTCCTGTAAAATTTCGAATGGAATGCATTCTAAATTAACAATAATTTTATATATATACATATATATAAATTTATTGTTAATTTATGATAAATATAATATATAATTCTTGAAATATATTTCAAGAATTTTATGTACCGTCACTCACAAAAATATACAAAACAAACTCCCTATGCCAAATTTACAAAAAATATTTTATAAATAAATCTCACCCCTTAGAGTGTATAAGTAGTAGACATAAAACAAAAGGAACAAATAAAGATACCATCTTTAAGAACCATCATGGCACAACATCATTATACATACTTCGGAGTTAAATGGTACAATACATTGGAACACTCCAAAATACGAACAGTTTAAGAAAGAAGTCAAATCCTTGATTTTCGACAACGATGAATTGTAACATTGCCCACATGTCTCAAATGGTTTCTGTATAATAAAAGAAATTAATTCTTTTAAATGGTTTCTGCTTTTATACTTTAATTTAACTTGTAAATACTCCTCCCATAAGCTTTCGATCGAGCTTTGGCTCGTGTTATGGGGAGTATAATGTCTGTAAAAATGTTATAACAAAGAATTAATTTATTATAAAAAAAACATGTTTCTACTGTATAAATAAATAAAATAAAATGTATATGCATATATATAATATATATTTGTAGAACTATTTAGTAGACATCAATCATGCGCTGATACAATTATCGTTAGATATAATTATACAGAAATACACAAATTATGTACCTACCCTCATCGCAAAATTTTAGCGTTGCCACTGAAGCGTTCCCAAGGCATTCCCTAGTACCGATGTATATGTTAAAAGTAGACAATAACAATATAAAGATACGCGTCAAGTTCCTTGTATCCATTATACGTGTAAGAATGTTTAACCAAAACTTGAGAGACCACCATTGTATATGATTATGTTCAGCCAACAGCTTGTTGGTTATTTTGACTTAACACATGATAAAACTTAGTCCAATGTTGGAACCTGGGGCTCATAAAGTTTCTGGAAACGTATCTTTCACAGTAACTTTTACTTAAGACTCGCTCCGGTTCACTTGAAGATAGCTTTTCGGGAAGCGCAAAGGTTCTTACACATTCTGTACATTTAAATTCCTGAAATCAACGACCAATCAAAGTACCTATATCAGTACATTTATATTTGAAAAATAACTTCCAATCAAAGTTTCTTATATTTGTAAAACATATATATTCATAAAATCAATCACCAATTAATTGCTCTAATGTAAACTTTTACTTTACATTATTAGTGGCGCCAGTTTGTGGTCCCGTTCGAACTAATGAAGATTTTACATTAGTAGTTAATGCACGGGATTTAGTATGATTGAATGTAATTACTTTATTCCCAATATATCTAAATCACCCATTACACCAGTGCAATCTAAATAATTGAAAGACCAACGTTTTACTTCATGTCAAATTACATTACTTGATCGTATGAATAAAATGGTACTCACATTCATTTGATTAATTTTATTGTAGGTTTTTGTTTATTGTTATTATCAGTTAGTTGATTGACTTTTGTGTGCGTGCTTGAGAAAAAATCAGTGTGTATTTAAGAATTTTGCTGAAACTAAAATGTACTTTGCTATTTATCATCTTAGTTCGCAGCATGGTTCTTCAATCTGATTTCCTCATTATGCAATGCACAATAAACCGTTAAAACCTGTTATGTATAAAAAGTATCATCATTCAGAGATATTCAGAGAATATCCAGAGAAGTTTTAGCAGGAATCTAGTGACATACATAGCGTCAATACGACACACAATATTGCTGATCCTTGTACCTGAACAAAATTTGAAAAAGTATACAGATACTAGGCGAGGGTCTTTTTATGATTTACAGTAGGTAAATAACTATTTCTTTGTTCCTCGATTCACTTATTTTCATACGAATGTATTATGCCTTTTTATATGTGTTTGATTTCCTGTGAATATATTCATATTGTGTTTAATATTATAATAATGTCACGAGACGTGGCTTTGAGAGGCTAATGAAAACAGTGGAAATTAATTTAGTTTAATTTATTACCTAGGAAAGTCCTAGACACGAGTTAATTTGTAGTAACATTCTTAATTTTATAGTCCCTAAATGTCTTCCGAATATTCCACACTTATTCTTGAACTGTTCCTTAATTCGCAATGCTTAACGCTGTCACTATTGCTTGGATCACTTCTGATAGACTCTGTTCAATGTCCCCTCGTATAAACTATTCGCCCCAGAATCTCTTCTTCACCTGTGCTGGTCTACGGCGTGCAGGGTGATTCTGCGTAGTCTTTTACTAAGGAGATGGAATGTTGTAGAATTTTCTAGAGAGATAGCGCGGTCACGTATGAGTATCACGGTGATCCCGGATTGCATGCCTAACAGTCTGCGGTCACGGTTGGCCGACCGCCATCGCGAGTCACCGTTATTTATATTCAGCACTCAGTAGGTATATAGTCTCGCTACAATAACATAACAAATATATTGTTCGTATTTTTTCGATCGCAGTATATCCGAATTTCGAAGATGTACAGTTACATTGTTAAACGCATATGATGGGCAATTATAAGATATTTTTTGCCATTTTTTGTTATTACAATTTTTTCTGAACCTTTGGTAGGCGCTTCAAAATGTTAATGCTTTGTAAAATATAGAATGAATAATATTATTATTATTATAATTAATATTATACGTACGTACTACATGTATATAATATTATACATACATATTGTATACGTGTAATACATGTTGTCACAGATACATGGTGACACCGTAAAACTTGTTAACTTAAAACTCATTCCTAAATTGTACTTATTGATTTGCGACAGTATTTTGTTATGAATATTATTTACAATCTATTTTATTATTAAAACAATATTAATTTTATCATAAAAAGTGTATTGTGCAATTATATCATATTCAAAATGTTCATAAAATATTTATACTTTGTACTCTAATGTCACTTTAGAACCATCTATTAGGGTCAATAATGACATGTTGACGGTCTGTTTGTAAAAAAATAAAAATAAAATTATACAAGATGAGTCCCATAATACAAGTCGAATGATAAAAACCTTATAAAAATTGAAAATAGATTTTTTTCACGGTTTTTATTACTTTATTTGAGGTGTGTTGAAGCGAATTAATTTTTCTTAATCGATATACTTTACTGTAATGATAGTTAAACTTTTTGGTAAAAAATAAGTAAATTGAAAAAAAAATGTATAACCCATTGACAGGGTCTATAACAAATGACAGGGTCTTAACGGTTTACTGACTTCCGAGACTATTCTCAAGATTCGTAAATACGCCTCTTCAGAGAATAGGTACATTAATCCATTTTTCTTGCAATTTACGTTGTTTTACTAACACACACACATGTGTGTGGGATCATTTCAGTGAATATAAATGGAATATTAATATTACAGCAACTAAATAGGAATGTGAAAAATTGTTCTGGAATGTGTGGTTTTTCTTTCTTCTTATAAGGGAATATGATGTCATGGTTTAATAGTGAAATTTATGTTGGTTGTGATTAATTAAATAAACTGGAAACTTGAATGCCTTTCAGTTTCTGGGTCAATTCAATTATTCGGATTGAGGCCAGCCATTACGACTTTCTTGTTTCACAATCCACTGTACAATTCGGTTACAACTTATTAAATGCTTTCATTGTTTAAATTTAACTACTTCTTGTTTAAAAAAATAAAATAATGTTTAGTTAATGAGTTTTTTGACAACTTATTTTAATAAACAAGTTACCTAAGCTGTCGTTAGGATTTTTATTCAATTTAAATTATACAATATTCTAAATAAATTTAATGAGTTACTAAATAATAGTACTAATAGTAATAGTAAATAATAGTACTAATAACAACAACAACAATAATAATAATAATAATAATGATAATAATAATAATAATAATATAATAATAATAATAATAATAATAATATTAATGATAAAAATAATAATAATAATAGTATTAAGTATACCCTGATGAGGGAATGTTGTTTTCGAAACCGGTTGGTTTTTACCAAAAATAAAGTGGTGATAAACTAAGTTAATTTGTTTAATTATATTCATAATGAATAACCACAAAGTAATAGCAAAATAAAAAAAAGTATACAACCTAATGTTTGTATAAGTTTTAGCGATTAGAGCTATCTGATTGATTCCGACCTGTCAAACTTAAACATCAACTTTTTCGGCAATAAAAGGTTATACAATAACTGCCATGATATAGAAATAGCAAAATTGCTTATTTCAGAATACGGCCGAATATATATTTTTTTATATGAACATTTAATCATACCCTTTCAAGACGAGGATTATACTTAAACTATGTTCAATATTAAGTAAACATCTATTGTATTCCTCTTTTACATAAATATTGTTAGAGAGAACGATTTACAACTTTATTCATATTTAAAATTTCTTAGTTATTTCATTATAGTTTTCTCTCCTTGATTATGAGTTGAAAATCTTCAGGTAACCATGACAATATGCGACATTATATGGAATAAGGAAACATGCGATATTAAAGTTTGCATTTTTTTTCAATATTTCTGACCTATTCTTTGCAAAACGTTGGACTATCATTACAGTAACTTATATTTAATATGAAAAATTCATTCCCTTTAATACAAGTCAAATAAAATGATAAAAATCTTCCAATCCTTTTATTATTTTATTTAACTTTTATTGAAACGAATGAATTTTTCGTAATCAATATAAGTTACTATAGTCATAATTCAACGGTTTGTAAAAAATATTTCTAAAACGATAAATAAAAAACGACTCATAATCAAAGCAGGAATCTACCAGTAAAGTATTGTGGATTAGCTCTGTTACATTCTGTATACAGGGTTATTTGTAAAACATTAATAACCTCGCAGGACTATATTCCTGCCTTGATTATGAGTCGAAAATGTTCAATGTATTATGACCTAATATCAATAGTTATGGAGATATGCGACATCAAAGTTTGCATTTTTTTTTTCAATATTCCTGACTTATTTTTTGTAAAACATTGCACTATCGTTACAGTAACTTATATCGAATACGAAAAATTAATTCTCTTTAATACAAATCAAATAAAAAAATAAAAACTTTCCAATTGGAATTTTTTCAGGTTTTTTATCATTTTATTTAACTTGTATTGAAACCAATGAATTTTTCGTAATCGATATGTGTTACTGTAATGATAGTTCAACGTTTTAGAAAAAATAAATCAGAAATATAAAAAAAGTGCAAACTTTGAAGTCGAAAATTTCCTTAACTATTGACATTAGGTCATAATAGCTTGAACATTTTCGACTCATAATCAAGGCAGGAATACAGTCCTGGGAGGTTATTAATGTTTTACAAATAACCCTGTACAGATGCTGCAGTACAGTTAATTGTTATTGTTCTTTTCCGTTGCTTTGATTTTAATATTTCTAGTTATGGCGTGGAATTGGTCTACCAAGTGTTCAATACATTGCGTAATTATAATATAATTTTACTTTTGACATTCCTCAGTACATAATAAGTATATATTTTGCTTCTCAGAATGGGACGTACGCGTGTGCTTCCCGCTGCCCGCGCGAGAACATCGTCCCGAAGGATGCCTGCGACGGACCCCGCCTGATCGACGTGCCCGGGCGGTGCTGCCGGGAGTGGATGTGCAACCCGCGTGAGTATCGGCATTACCCGCTCGAGACTGCCAATTCACCGATTCTCTAAATCCATACCAAAGCTCCCCCCATTCAGCTTCCCCAACTCGAGTCTAGCGGAATAAATTAAACATGGGAAAGGCGTCTATGTCTACGTTAGGTCGTTGTTCTATTGACTCTCGGCTACTGAAGTCCAAGTCTTTAATTTCCTAATTTGTAAATTCCAACAACCGTGTATTTTTAACTGATCTATGAGTATTTGGTACAGAGAAGAGTTACCCATTACACCCAAATAAGGTCGTTCTATGAGCAATAGCTCCCATATCGGCCCTACGGTTTCGCCAACCATGTTCGACATTTTTTAAATACTAAAGTGGCCGTACTCACCACCCTGATACTCATAGGAATGTGAGAGGGATGAAAAGACGTCCACACAAAACTTGTTCTCTGCCTCTAACGCACAGAGACAAATGATAATTGGAACATACTTATTATCCATTAAGTGGGAATTACAAGTTACATATTATAACGGAGTAGTCTCCCAGTCCTCGTGATGGGAGGCTTCGTTATCGCTTGCTAGAACAGCAGGAAACATGAACCTTGTAATTACCGTCAGGGTCGTGGGTGTAGCACCGTGTGCACGCAGACTCAGCCAACAGCAAGAAAAACCGATTACATAATTTCATTTGTTTGATGAGAAGTGGGTTTAGATAATAAAAACTGGCTTTCAAATAAGTTGGTTAAATTATTTAACAATTTTATTTAAAAAGAATGCCAATATTTAACTCATGAAACAGCTTAATTGTTTCCAACAAAAATTAATATTTTAACAGAGTTAAAATGAATCGCTAAAAAATATTTCAGCGAGCCGTCTTACGAAATTTCATTTATGTGAAATTATCGTCTTTTGCAAAAGAATTTATTTCTCCCGCGGCTGTGGAATTAATTTACGGTGGAAAATTAACAACAATTATTACATACCGATTAATATACAAATTGGCGGCCCTCGTAGCCCAGTGAATATGACACTGACTTCTCACACCGAGGGTTCCGGGTTCGATTCCCGGTGAGCTCACAATTAATCTATGTGATTTGCTCAAGCCTGGGTGTTTGGTAATATGTTTCGCTTTTGTAATTGGGCTTCTTGGCCTGTTGAAGCGTAAAAACAAAAAAAAAAACAAAATTAATAAAATAAAAAAACATAAATCAATTTATAAATAATAGGTACGTCGACATGATGAACAATCTCTGAGTAAAAAATTGTCCCCTTTATTTTAATTTACGCACACGAAATGTTTTGTAGCAAACTCGTAGAAATTCCGGAAGAATCTTTTCGATGCTATAGTCAACAGTTACGATGGTTTTGCATAAAACCATGTGTTGAACCATGTGATTTGAAAAGTGAAAAGATGGTGGAGAATACCATATAATGTTTTAGATTTTGTCGACCATCCGCGACCAGATGGGCCCCAATCCGCAGCAAACAGCCAATCCTGCATGACGCTGAGGTATTATGCCACGTATTCACTATGGGACAAATTGTCCCTCAACATCACGCGTGGCATAGAGTCTACGTAACACTGCGACGTCGCGCGCAGCAAAGCGCGGCATTTTTATGTGCCGCGGCAACGTTGCCATGCGCACGGTTTCCGAGCGAGCGCACGGGGATATCGTACCGCGCTTCAGTACCACGTGGTATGTTGACAAGCCAGGACGCATGTGCTACAGTTACATATGCTTTATGATATGATATAAAACAGCGTTCCGTAATATTGTGTCTTGCTTGGCTATGGGAGACCCGATCATTTGTAATAAATTTTCAAAATCAGTTGTTGTCATTCGAATGAAATTGACAAAAGACATCAGACATTCGAAGATCGCATAGAATATCCATACTTCTTTTCCTTTTCAGTAAATACTTTCGCAACCACCACCTTTTTCTGTTCTTACTTTTCGATAAACTCGTTAGAATAAATAGATACGCAGCGCTAATCATCATAACCCTTTTGGGTGACATTTCCGCGACAAGTGATATGTGAGTCCCGGTGTGTACACGTCATTGCGCCATTGTCCCCGAAACATGAGCGTAGATGTTGATGCGACATGCCGCGCAGAATGTTGCGGGATTTGTCCCCTAGTGAATACATGGCTTTATATACTTCATCCTGAGGCAGTCGCTGCACCTCTTCGACCAAAATGCAGCGTCTAACGCATTTCATCTTCGCCTCCTTGTTAGACATCACGGAGCTGGCCACGACTCCACGAGTATCAGCGAGTTCTTTTTAATAAGTTATATTCTAAGTTAATTTAATGCTATTAATTTAATATTTAGGGCCCCACTCATTCAAAACTTAACGTCATAATATAAAAAATAAATGCTACATTTTGAGTACAAAATATGAATGCACAAACTCCATAATGTCCATAGTACGACCAACAAATGTGTTCAAAAGAGATATGAAACCGGACACAAAGTATTCCAACACAAAGCCATTTGATTACCGGCAGCCGATTGCCCGAAGAGCATAAGTTCTTCAGTTGGTAACATCGTCAAACTGATAAATTTAAATTCAAAACAGAATTTCGAAGAAATTTTTTTCCCAGTGAGTTACTTAAGGTTTAATGAATAATTATTTTTTTATCAAACGTAGAAATTGTTTTGAATATTCTGATGTCTTTTTTTGTAACTACTGTTTAAAAAGTAGTTTTAAAAATAAATTGATTTAATAAATAATGTGAATATTCAATGGATCTATCTAGTAATTATACGAGTATGAAGTGAAATATCCTTAGGCGATCCACTGGAAAAAATATTTTTGAAATATAGTTAAAAAATGAAGCATAATTTCAAAAAAATATGCAAACCCAAATCTTAAAACTAAAATAATCTTTTTTCGGGAAGTTGGGCTATCGCGCAATCGGCTTTAGGGAAGTCGGGCGGCCGGGAAGTCGGGCAGTCGGCATGCAAATCCGTTAAATGATTACTCGCAACCATTGTGCAATGTTAATTTTTTTGTAATTTTTATGAAAATTAACTCCATAGAGAAGTGAACGTGCATCTACATAACTGCCAATGTTGCACCCAAAGGTTGAGCTGGCTCGGATCTAGGAACTTATTGTCAAAAACACACACTCAAGTTTTTCCTTATTATACGAGTATATATTTTTGAATGCCACATTTAGTAGGGGATTGGCCAATATTAAAAAAAATACTCGACATATTTCACAAGTTCACTACAATTTCCAAGCAAGGATATATAAATATATTATAAGTAAAATAATTAGCTCATTATTTTTACGTAGATTTTGGGTTATGTAGCTGTTCCGAGACATTTCGTTTGAAGAGTTTTATTTGATGTACGATTGTTAATTATTTTTATACAAATTCGTTATTGACGCGCTCATGTCTTGTATGTAAACTTATTTATAATATATAAGTACAGTAATTAGGTTTTATTAGGTGCGGGTAATGTTCGCCAATACTGTTGGAGGGGAGAAGAAACCTACACTTTGGGGACTGTATTTACGCTTTAGAGTGTGATGCACAGTATGCAGGAATGATCATTAAAACCAGGATTAGGGAGCGTGAACAGTGTTTGCGAAACAATAATTATTCAGAATTCGCAGATCTTTTGTAAGAACCAGGTCATATTTTCAAAAAAAATGATTTATCGTTAAATACACTAATCTGCAAAAATTAAAAATTAACAAAAAATTTAAATGAAAAATCAAATCACATTTATTAAAGATGTTACCTCATTTTGAACTCGCCTCCCAAATCTCCGCCATTACCCCCTGCTAATTACTGCACTTGTATATTTTAAGTTACTTTAAACAACACATGTGTGCTTGATGTGCCGAAAATGGTATCGAATTTGTATAAAAATAAGTAACAAATGTGCATTAAATAAAACTCTTGAAACAAAAGAGTTTATTAATTTTAAAATTATGATATAGGTTGACATGCAATTTATCTCTCGACCAACGGAAGAATTTCTAGAAATTCTATCAAGTAGGTACATTTCATTAACGTTTTGTTTAAATCATTGAAAAAAAAAATTTTTTTTTAATTGAAAAAATTGAGTACTTGTATATTACATATTCATTATTGTGTACAAACTCGTATATTTTAAATTGTAATGAAATAAAATCTGACTTAGAAGAACATAGCAATACGCTTTTGGTTTTTTGATTGATTGACTATTTAAACAAAACAGCGCTTGCAGATATCCCAGGGGAACGGTGTTCTGTGGCTCTACAATTAAATGATCGATGATTTAAGATGTCGCCGATTTAATCGTAATTTCGATAGTCAGTGGAATTCGAATATTCGTAAAATGAAAAATTATACGGATCACTAAACGACCAAGATTTTAAATTAAAGTGGATACCCGAATTGCTGTTAAAAATACAATGGAAAAATCAGACTGCTCTCTCAGTTGAGATAAACTAATATTAGTTTCGTTAGATTTTTTAAATATTCTGTATGTTAGTTACCCGCTTATATTTCAATTGAGTTGCTCCTGCTAAAAAGATAGAGTAGGACCCAACGAATACCAGACTTACGTTATAGTATCAAATCTAAAATATTTCCCGTAGATGTACTCTATTGTAGATAAGTAGATTTGTATATTATGAAATTAGAGTTCGGGGGATTTTGGCAGATAACAGGTAATATATATATATACCTACAAAAAACGTTTATATAAAACATTAAAATTTAAGGTATCAGGTAATCCGAATAAAATATATAAAATTTAGATTTGTTACGATTACATAAATGACATGATTATTTAAAGAACCTCAAAGCATCTGGAGGTAGAAATGTCCCCCGAAAAGCATCTAGCAATGATTAATAAATATTTGGAGGTGGATGAGCCCTCCGGTTTTGGATAGAGTTGAACTCAAGGGTCACCACTCCGTTTGTAGAGTCGGAGATCTCTGCTGCGGTTGTTGATGTGAAAGTCGCGATGGTTTGACAGAATTTATTTGATTACAAAACACAAGTTATAAAGAATACAGTAGTGTACAAAGGTTACAAGTGAAAACGTGACGTTCGAAGGTATGACGGCAAGGGCTTCCGCTGTATCCGAGAAGCCCCGCTGGAGCGAGATGGTTTGTTCTGCGGGCGCGTGCTTATATAGTCATTCAGAACAAAGGAATCGGGGGTGTTATGATTTCCTCTTTACTCGGCCGCGCGTGTGGGTATTTAGCTTAGATCAGCGAGGTGCGTTTTGTCACTCCGATAGTCCATGCCCTCTGCTATACCTCGCCTTGTACTCGGTTATCAGTCTGGCTTACATTTGCCTTGCTCAGCAATCTTGTCTCAACCTCTGTATCGAGGGCGACGGCCTGCCGTACTCGACGTCAGCATTTGTGGTAACTCATTACACGGGTGTCTGTGTGTATGTGTCTCAGGCCACCACACATATATGAGTGTATGGTTTTGTCCCGTGAAACATATTAAAAAATCAGGTTTGTTAATACCTACTCAGTTTCTTTTAACTCGTAGCGTTTGCCGGAAAAACTTAGGAACGATTTTAACCCTTTTCCCGTGATTCAATCGAGGTGAAACTTTGCAGGAAGACTCGTGGCGACGATAAAAATGAACTTACAAATTTTTGTTTTAATTTTTTAAATAATTATAGTGTGATTTTAGATTTTTCGAAATTTTAATATTTTTTCAAATTGGAATCAACACAAATGAGTAATGACCCCGATGCGTGCAGTAGACATGAAATCTGATACAATGAGAAAGGGAGTATAATAAAAACTTGGTTTTTATGGGTTAGTTTTTTTTACATTTTACTTAGATACTAATTTTTTGGTACCTTTATTACCAGTTATCTGTCAAAATCATCAAAACTTAAAATCATAATATTCTTCTTAAATCTACAGAGATAATTTGTGTTGAGACTATTACATGAGTCTGGCGGTCTCTGTGGTTTGAACGACATGAGACGTGCACTGCCGTTAAGCAAACTGGGGCTGTGTTGATTTGTAATTCTACTATGATAACCATGTAGGACTTTTTAAAATCAACACGGCCAACTAATATAATATGGCTGTGGCTCGAATACAGAGCCGATACTAAATGCGATAAAATGATTTAAAAGTTGACGTACGCTTTATTTAACCTTGTGGTTAAGCCTACTTAAAAAATAAATATTTATGATTAATGCATTTCACGTATATTTATGAAAGAATATTCATTAATTAAGTTAAATTATGTTCACTTGTCCGTCCTCTCTTAGAATAAGCCCCTGTGATTTGGTCTCCCATCTATATAAATTAAATAAGTCACATCGAATCCGTACAACATCGTTTTTTAAGAAAAGTTGCAAAGATGATGGGGCTTGGATATAAGAGACTACTCCCACGGTGAAATTAAGTCAATGTTAAAAATTTGTAACCTACGATAACGTAGAGAAAACACTGACTTAATCGCCATATTCAAAATATTAAACGGTCACACCGGTGAACCTTCATTACCGGGACAAATTAAATTCAATATCCCAGACCGTAGATTCAGAAATAATGAAGTTTTTGTATTCCTTAATTATCATAGAACTAATAATAGATTCCATACTCCTACGCCATGGTTGCATCTTCTTATAAATTCGAGACAGGATCTGGACTTCTTCGGTGTGAATCTGTCTAAATTCAAACAAAATCTCGAATTAGGTAGTCTAGATCTTGTCTACATCTTGTTACTACTTTTTATTTGTACTTTTGTTTTAAATTACTACATAACCTTTATTCTGATGTGTTGTGTGTTGTACGTGTTATGTATTTAAAAAAAATATATAAAAATCTTTATAGGGTAATTAAGTTTTTATATATCCATCAGTTGTGTTCTCAGAACAAAAAACAAAATATTGTTATCTTCAGATTATTCAAATGATTAGTTTCCCATGATTATTGATGAGTTCAAATTACTTTTATTATGTATAGATAATTAAGTACAAAGATTTTTTTAGATATCATTTTGAAGATCCTGATAAGATCGTTACAGCAAAACTCTTTCTCTGAGAATCGTGTTTCAATTACATCAAATAAAGATTTTTTACATATTTCCTACTACTTTTTCCTTTTTTTTTTTCTTTTCCTACTAAATGCAGTTTTAAAAGACCTGATTAAAAAAACACTTTAAAAGTAAAATGTTGAATCAAAAATTTCCTTCTGCTCTGTTTTTGTAAAGTCTTAAATAATTCAATATATTAATCGCTTTGTTTGTGTAGATTCGTAAAGTTTCCAAGAGTTTCTAGGAAGTCCGATCGATTAACCAATGCACTTGATAGCTGTGAATAAAGTTGAGTTGAAATCGCTTGGGATTTTCATTTAAAGCATTCTAAAGAGAAGCTTCATTACCATACGTACCCGAGTACGTACCGTAAGAGTTTCTAATCTAAAAAATCCGCGAGAAATATTCTAAAATCACAATTATTTATTGAATTTTATATTTAATAGAATGCGATGTCGTTTTATAATACACGAGGTGTGATAAAAAATATTGAACCCTCAACATCGTTGGCAAAACATTCACTACATATAGGCATGCATATATTATGTAGTTTGACGGGAAAGTGACTTTTCATTGGTTGGCAACACTTTCACTACACATCCAGGGTAGAAAGCTAAAAGGGCGTTAGTGATTATTTTGAACATTACAGAAGAGCAAAATAATGCTTTGTTAATATTTATTTTATTATTAAATGATTTTCATATGCGTTTTGGATTAACAAATATGGAAATTATTTAATAGTTATAATAAAAGGAACATTGACAAAATAAGTTTGACAGAAGTCCAGTTTGCTCTCCTGTAAATTTCGAAATAATCACTAACGCCCTTTTGACATTCCACCCTCGATAAAGGCTAGCATATAGTTTGACGGGAGAGTGACTTTTCAACGGTTGGGAACACTTTCTTCTTTTTATTAAAAAAATGTTACTAGGTACCAAGTTTTTTTTATGATATAGAATTATTTATTGAAAATAAAATAATACATAGATGTTTAAATTATTTTGCTATCATTGAAGAAGTTGAACGAGTAAACGTCCGATTTTTGAAACTCGTTTTAGTAGGAAAGTTGGTACTTACTGTAAGTATTATATGGATTTCATCATATTTCAAATTAATTGTGGCGTATTACTATTTATTTTAGCATTAAAAGCATTTTGTTCAGAGTATATTTCCGCTATTTCAGATGTCCTAAAAAAGTAGATTTATCTACTTTTTTCAGATTACTTCGTTGTCCATAATTTAAAAAAAAAGTTTTTCATATTTGCGTAGATGCAGACTCCGGCTCAGTGGGAAATCCAGGAAATGCAATATTACCCATTCAACGATAATGGGAGGTAGTGTTGCAGTCTGGAAATGCCTCGTTTTGAGTATTAAATTCGCTGCTGACTATAACGTACATAAAAAATAGATTTTGATTCAATATTTTTATCACTTTTTATCACTCACAGATATGCTTAAATGGTTTTATAAATATACTAACCGACCTTCTCTAAAAGTAATTAAATTATTATTGGCTGATTATGAGATGACATGTATTTTGGTTGAATTCTGATGGTCAAAGGCTTGAGGTTCGATAGGAAAACCAGCGTAGCCTCCTTGGTATTTTGAAAGTTAAAAACTGATGATATTTCTTAGGAAACTCTTCAATTTGTAATCTGAATTTTCCCTCCGTCTCACTTCCCCTCTCCCTAAATAAACTCCGAGTATGCTGCCCGGTAACAACCATCCCTTTTTAAAAATTGGCTTCTCATTGGTCGAATTTTCTAGGCCAACACTTCAACAAAATGGCTGTCTTAGCTTTTCATGTTTACCACTGACCGATTCGTGTTTCATGTAACTATTGCACATTTTAAGAATATTATTTAAAAATATTTAGCAGAGTTCGAAAATAAATAACTCTACATCGAGTCTGTACATAGAATAAGTGGACGAAGCCCGTATGTTAATATTAATAAGAAAAAAATATTTTTGACTAGCGTATTAGGTTTTTCGGATTTATATAGTGTGTATGTATTTAGTGTGTACATATCCGTGTATGTTAACCATACATTTGATAAATCACCAAAAATTCAAGCTAATAAATTTTATGTTTGTTATAAGCACAATATTGAATGAAAGAATATTAACAATAATGTTAATATTGTTATTTCTGTGTGTGTTTGATATTTTGAATGACGTGAATTTAATGATATTTTATATTTTTTTCAACATTCCGAGAGACTTTGTTTCTCTCGAAACTTAGTAGTGAAAAAATATAAAATATAATAATATAAAATATAATAGTAAGATAAATAAAACTCAAGTAACAAGGCTAATATTATTATTATTTCATCATGAATAATCTTTACAATGTAAATGCTAATTCCATCAATAATACAATTTTCAAAGAAAATTCAACTCATTGTTTATGTCTATATCGTTAACTTTGTAGTTGTAGGTATATAATTATTCATTTTAATTAATTAAAAACTTTGTATAAACGACTTGGAGTAACTTTACGTCTACCGGTTTCGATACCACTGTACCTTCAGGATGGACGCATACTAACTATCCTTTACTTTTATTAAAAAATATATTTTGAACGGGGGTGTGGCTAAAGTTATGGTGGGGGTGATTGAAAAGTAGACGCCGAAATGGGTGGTATATCAAATGATGGGTTATTCATAAAATTCAACTTATTTATTGATTATATTATTATTATATGGTAATTTAACTTTAATTGTATTATTATCATATTGGATTATTAATTATATAGGCTTTAGTGTTTTACATTTACATAGAGAATCTCAATACCGTTTTCTTTTTAAAACTGTCTTTAAAAGGACTGTTTCCAAAAGATGATTCACGAATTCCGAGAAGCCACTTGTATTGATACACCTTAAATGTTCCCTCACTCTAACACCATTTCTCCCACCATAACTGTAGCCAAGCTCCCGTTCAAACATTAATTTGTTGACGAAAATAGAGTAGTATCGAAACCGATAGACGTGAAGTTAGTTCAAATGGTTTATACAGAGTTCTCAATTAATTAAAATTAATAAATTCAACTTAAATAAATTCAGAAGTTGAAAGTTATTACCAGAAGTGGTATATTTAAAGGAAATTTGTTGCAAGAACTTTGATTTGAATTGAATGAACAAGAAAATAAATTCCCCACAATTACAGAATTTTAAAAATAAATAGAATAATATATTTCGTACCGACCGTAAACACAAAAGAGTTAAGGCAATTGAACAATTGTATCATTAGTTCTCATGAAGCAGACGGCTAAATGGGTCAGACGTGTTGGTCAGACACGTCTGATTAAGCTACCAGCAAATAGAACATGTCAATATCAATCGTTAAAATACAATTTTAATATCACGTCCATTTTTTTTCAATGGATGTAAGTGGGTATGTGATCAGAAAAATGTTAATAAAAAACAATATATTAAAAAAACTTTTCAAGTTCACTTGGTTTAAACCACTATATTTTATTTAATGAGACACATATAGAGATGTTGATAAAACACACATTTAATACAATCAATGGTTATGTCAAGTCTCCAATTCGAATGGTATACAGCATGCATTTATATTAAAAACAAATACAGATTAAAATTGAAATAATTTAAAAAATAGAAATAATATGAAAAAAATACTATTTTGAATAGATAAGATAATTTTGAATGCTAAAAATAATGTCGTACGGCATGTATATAAAAAAACACGCTGCTAAAAGTATAATTGCCCTTGTAGTTTACCCTGAAGAAGGAACTGTGGTTGCGAAATCGGTTGGTATTAACAAAAAATATAGCGGTTTAAACCAGTGAGTGGACACCCACCGCATTCCCAGGACCGTTTTATGAGCGAAAGCTGTCTATCGGCCCTATTCATACGTCACCAGGTTGACAATTTTTTCACTAATTGCCCTTCCCGTGCGGCATCGTATAAAGGGCGACGCCGCAAGGTTTGGGCCGCAAAAGTCCTTTCACTGTTCCTCCTCCAGAACTCAACACAATTTCTTTATTTATTAATAAAAAAATATAGAAAATAATATTATAAAAAAATACAAACCACGTGAAGTGAGTAGTTTAAACTAAGTGAATTTATGTTTAATTTAATTTGCAATGAATAATCAAAAGTAATGGTATTATTACGTTATATATATATATCATATATATCTATATATATATATATATATATATATCTACTGATATATATATATATATAATATATATATATATATATATTAGATAGTACAGTATACAGTATATAAGAAAAATTTCATTTATTGCTGCTATGTGTTTTTTACTGCTGTAGGTAGGTACGCATAAATAAATCAATAAAAGTAATGTACATAATCTGCCGATCGTCCTGTTTTTGATTAGCAAAAATATTATATACTCAAAATCGTGTATCGATTTTTTAATTTAAAAAAAAAAAAAAATATTTATTTATTTAATGTTTATGGAAGACCAACAGCACAAAAAAAAAGCATAGAAAGTATTGATACAATATAGATGGCCAATTACAGATCTCCACATTTAAAAATACGTCAGTAATGATAAATATTTATGATATACTAAGGCATATTAATTATATAGAAAGAAAGAATAAAAAATTTAAACAACAGAAATATTTCAGTAATGATGGAGTTCTTTACAATAATCTTAAATAACTCAGTGTATAAAAAGTTAAAATATCCAATTTCTACTTAAATTTCAGGCTCCCAGATTGGCATAATCCGTTAAGTTGGCTGAAACCCAATGTAAATTATTATTGTAAAATTGTCACCATCAGCGTCGTTCATTGTCCAAAAGGATGCAACTGTGGCTCAGAATCTGAGCGGCGTGAAACAGGAAGCACATGTTTGCGGGCTCTAACGATCCTCTAAATGATTTGCAAATTAATGTTTACGCTGGATTGGCGCTTTGCGTCGCGTCGAGGCAATTCTAAATTCTGGCCTTTCAATTACAAATTCTAATGATGACGCCGCCGAATGAGCGCGGTGCACTCGGATAACAAAAGTTCCGCGCTTTGATTTTAAAGTCATTAATAAACGTCAAAACGGTAACACAAACTACGGTGTACATATATGTGTATTATGAATATTAATAATATGTGTGTTATGTGTGAATATTAACAATTCAGTAATTGGTTTATCGCGTACATTAAAAATAATATTGCTTAATACTCCGCTTATACAGGGTTATTTGTAAAACATTAATAACCTCGCAGGACTATATTCCTGCCTTGATTATGAGTCGAAAATGTTCAAGCTATTATGACCTATTAATAGTTAAGGAGATATGCGACATCAAAGTTTGGATTTTTTTTGCAATATTTCTGACTTATTTTTTGTGAAACGTTGGACTATCGTTACAGTAACTTATAACGAATGTGAAAAATTCATTCCCTTTAATATAAGTCAAATAAAAAAAAACCTTCGAATTCCAATTGGAAAGCATTCCAATTGGATTTTTTCAGGGTTTTTATCATTTTGTGATTTTGAAAACACAAATGAATTTTTCGTAATCGATATGACTTACCGTAATGATAGTCCAACGTTTTAAAAAAAATAAGTCAGAAATATTGAAAATAAAAATGCAAAATTTGATGTCGCATATGTCCATAACTATTGATATTAGGTCATTAAAGCTTGAACATTTTCGACTGATAATCAAGGCAGGAATATAAACGTGCGAGGTAATTAATGTTTTCCAAATAACCCTGTATATGTATATGTATATGTATATGTATATGTATCATTACCAGCTACGAAATCCATTAACTGTTTCGTGAAAAAGAAAAAGAGAGATGTTTGTAATTTTTACTGCTGTTATTTTAATAGTAAAGAGGTTTTCAACCTAAATGCGAAATTTAGCAATTTACACGTCTGTAGTATAGATAGGCAAATAAACAAAATAGCAGTAATGTATTTGCATAAAAAGGTTATTATTGTTTGGCAGAAAAATGTATAAATTATGATCAGATTCATTACACAAATTAAAAAGGTTACGGTACAGTGGTAATACTACAATAATAAAGCTTCACGGAAGGTTTGTGGAAGTTTATTGTTTGGAATAAAAAATCAGTGTGGTTGAATTAGTGCAAATAAAGGAATGATTTTATCGTATGATAGGGCGTGTAATAACGGCAAGGGTTCATGTAGACTGATGGAACTTGTGACGGGATTTGTAACGCAACACTAGCTTTACGGCACCCGACGGATTTCCGATTTGCTTTGTAAATTTTACTAAACAGGCAGAAATTTTTACTAATTTTTTTAATGAGTTTTTATAATGAATCAGTGTAAATGTATTTATTGTTTTTTTTATTCTCAAACCTGTTATTTTTGAAAATCTTGTTGTTTTACAACTATCTCTACGGACCCGTCAAAATGTGTTTTACACCGATCGTTTAAAGAATATACCTTTTGAATTCGTCCCATTTGTGAAATTATTACTTTTGAAATAACATAATCACATTTCTACAATTTGTGTGAAGCAATGAAGAAAGAATGTCATCGATATTTAGAGAATTTTGTTTCAAACACAAATTACAAGTACCCTGCGTAACGCATTTGGAGCATTATGATTTATGGGTCAATAAAAAATAGTCTCTTCGAGGGTTGATTTCTGGCAAAGTTGACCATATGAAAATATTTAGTTTTAGAATTTTAGCCTGAAGACGTGCATTAAGTTTTAAAATTTTAGCAATACGTATATATATTTGGAAAGAAAAAATCTACTTATTGTAAGAATTTTTTCGATAATATTATTTTCTAATAATTACTAATCACTTTTGCAATAATATTTATTTTATCTTCACCCATTTTTAGCGACCAAGAGCAAACCAAGAAAGTATTTGGAATCATTGAAAGAAATTTCTAACATCAATGAAGAACATTCCGATACTGACCCTGAAGAAAGAGCATTTGTAAGTGAAAATGAGCATGAATGCGAGACTTCCGAATCCGTCGACAACGAAATGACACAAGAGTCATCAGAAGAAGAAAACATTCCAGGCGTTGGTAGAAAAAGAATGCGCATTGTCTCAAGCATTGACTCCGAAAAAGAATCATCAACTTCCAAAAGCAATACAACAGAACTTGCTGTCGATGGAACACAATGGATGGGCTTTGAAGCAAGTGGGTCCAACGGCAGACTGCCCATTCACACAATATTCAAAGATGTCGCAGGACCTACTGGATATTCCAAAAGAAATGTGATGTCGGGTCATGTACGAACTGTCTTCGAACTAATAATAATTGATAGACGCATGTTAGAAAAAATCCGTCATCCCGGAATCAAAGACTGCACAGGAATAGAAGCGCGTCGTGTTCTAAAAAAGAATTGAACCATTTCAATTGAACAGTTAAATAAAAAGGTTAAATAAATGCAAAATAGTACAAATTGAACAATTGAGTACTTCAGTTAAATAGAAATAAAACATTTCAAGACCCCATGGCAAGAAGTAACTAACAAATTGTCAAAAATGAGTTAATTAGAAGAAGAAGTAATTAAAAAAACGTAACCCATAAAAACCAAGTTTTTATTATACTCCCTTTCTTTGTAAAATATAACAACAATTAAAGACGAATTAAAATATATAACATAACACTAAACTTAACTTAAACAGTAATTTAATATATTTCTAAAATGTCAGATGTTTTCAGCTTTGATAAGACACTTCATGCTTTGAAGATTAAATTCTAAAAACATTTGTCAGTCAATTTAGATTTTCGACATTCGTAGTGAAGTACCTATTATGTATACCGACGGAGTAATTCAAATTTAGAAAATATTCCGCGACGTTATCGGGCCGCCGTTGCTAATCAAACTTTTCTTTCCAATTTGAAAAAACCAATAAAATTTCTAAAAATCCGAAATTATACTAAAATTATTAATTATTTAACAAAAATTTGATAGATCTTTTTGATCGTCGCCACGAGTCTACTTGCCAAGTTTCCGCTCGATTGGATCACGGGAAAAGGGTCAAAAATCGATCCAAAGTTTTTTTTTGACGGCAAGCCGGCAAGCAAGCAAGCAGACGCCACGAGTTAATATAAAGGGAGTAATAATTAGAACATGTTCAATTCATAGTACTTATTCTCCTTTTACCTTTAATACTTTGACTCCCATAGTTTGTCCATAACTTAAAACTTTCACTTTTTTTGTTTTTTATTCTATAACTCAAGTTATTGTTGCTTTATGTTGAAACACAACAGGTTAATTCTGTGGAAACTTCTAAGATGGTCTCTATACTGTTCAATAATCATGTATAATCTCTTTATATGCACTGTTAGTTTCCCATAAATAAATAAATAAAAATAAAATTGGGATGAACATGTTTACTACACTTTTTCATAAGAATCAAATCAGTTACTAATTGGAAGAACATGTTATCTTCAATAATAGCATGATCGTGCCATCATTCTGAAATTAACACGCCTTTTAATTTGATTGGAATATTTATGGTTAATATAAATTTTACTCTGGCGGTCCTGTCATATATTTGTTTTTATTTGAAGACTATTATAATATGTACTTATATATTATTTTTCAATAATTTTAAATGGTACATACTATGTTTTGTATTATTAATTAATATGCCGAGTATTTTTTAATTTTGGATAATGGATGGTAAAAATTGATAGCATTTGAAGGGTTGTTTTATGTTCGTGTTTTACCAATTTTAAAAAGGTGTTTTCTATTAAAAATGAGTTCCAGAGGCGAAAAAATATATTTTAATTACATTTTTTTAGGAAAAATTAGTATAATTTTATTTTTTTGTGCATAAATGCGTTTTTTTTACTTTGTAAATACTTTAATCATCTTTAATAATGATATTGATTACAAAATATCATTCTAAGAAGACGAGAAAAAAAAAGTTTTGATATTATTTTGAATTCACATTAAAATCTAAAAAGCCTTTAATTTCAAATTAATTGTTAAGAATCCGCTCTACTCCAAATCTGAATATTGAGTACGCTGAGGATTTCAGAACAGCTTCCGTTATTCAAATGCAATTTGCAATGAAATGATGGATTGTATGTTAACCTCATAGGCATGTCTGCATGACATGCAAATATATGAAATGACATTGATATCTCAATATCTGCCATGGATAGAAATTGGAATTGAATCATTCAAATATATATATATTTGAATGATGTATATACATATATATATAATATATATATATATATATATATATCTATATATATAATATATATATATATATATATATACATATATATATATTATATATAATATATATCTATATAATATGTGTGCTATACCTATTTAAGGATTTCGAGGGTAAAAGATGACGAACTACTTTCTGGGGGAACCCACGTCAAACAGTCCTGAAAAGGACTTTTAAACTTCCGACGTTTCGAACAGGTTGCTCATTCTCAAAAGCCTCTTATTTTGGTTCCTGCCCAAAACTGGACGAGTAAACCCGACTGTTCGGGGCAAGAGCCAGAATAAAAGTGAATTAAAAATCCTAATTGGTGCTAAAAATTATTGATTTATTTATTTGTTTAATAGCCGACTTTGCGAACGGGTAATGACTTTACTAACTGGTTTTTCTATTATTGTTAAATGTTGTGGGTTAATTTTCAAGGTTGGGTTTTTTCAGGAATTGCAGTATTACATGTGTTTGTCTCTAAGATATTAATTAGTCCAGGTATTCGTAATTTTTTGGAATCATTTCTGCCATGTTATTTTTATGAATGAAAATTTCTATTGCTTCTCGGTATATGCGCGATGATTCTTAGTTAATGTTAGCTATGGTATGTACATTATCAAAATCTATTTTGTGGCCCTCGGTTAAAACATGCTGTACTAAAGATGAAGTAATCTTTTTATTTTTGACATCTACTTTATCTTCATCTACCCGCGATAATATTTTTCTATTTGAATGACCGCTATTCCTCTGAAATCACTAAAATTAAATAAAATATATTTTATCCATAAATTATTATAAATTTATAATGGAAATTTATATATATATTAGGTCCTTACATATGAAATTGGCGTTTTGCCGTACTGGCAAAATTGATCTCAAATATCTTCTCTTTGGTTAGGAATTCCAAATCCAAATTTATACAGCTATTTACTCATGTATTTGTGTTTTGAAAATTATAATTCATTTGTTTTTTCCTCAATTGTTTTTTTCTTTGCGTCACTCAGTTTACAAAATGAAAAACTTGAAATATCGCGTTATTTACGAGTACGAGTTCCACCGTGGCACCAGTGCTGCAGAAACGGCTCGAAGGATTAATGATGTGTATGGCGACGGTGCCGCAAAAGAAAACACAGTGCGTTTTTGGTTCCAACGTTTTCGTTCTGGAAATTTCGACCTGCAGAACAAGCCCCGTGGACGGCCGGAGACCAAAGTTGATAATGAAGAATTGAAGGCTATTGTGGAAGCGGATCCATCGCAAACCACATCCGAGTTAGCTGCAGGCTGCGGTGTTAGTGATAAAACTGTTTTAATCCACTTGAAGCAAATTGGTAAGGTGAAAAAGCTTGAAAGGTGGGTACCTCACGAATTGAGTGAAGCAAATCAACAAACGCGCGTTGACTGCTGCGTTGCATTACTCAACCGGCACAATAATGAAGGGATTTTAAATCGAATCATTACCTGTGATGAAAAGTGGATCCTGTACGATAATCGGAAGCGCTCATCGCAATGGCTGAACCCTGCCGAACCAGCCAAACCATGCCCCAAGCGAAAATTGACTCCAAAAAAGTTACTTGTGAGCGTTTGGTGAACTAGTGCTGGTGTCGTTCACTACAGCTTTCTTAAATCTGGCCAGATGATTACGGCAGATGTCTATTGTCAGCAACTGCAAACCATGATGGAAAAGCTAGCTGCTAAACAACCGAGGCTGGTTAATCGCTCTAGGCCACTGCTGCTTCATGATAACGTTAGACCACACACTGCACAACAGACGGCTACCAAATTAGAGGAGCTTCAATTGGAATGTCTAAGACATCCACCGTACTCTCCGGACCTTGCCCCAACAGATTACCATTTTTTTCGAAATTTGGATAACTTCTTGCAAAGGAAAAAATTCAACTCCGATGGGGCAGTCCAAACCGCAGTAAAGGGATCGATGAACTACCTATGAGATGGCAAAAGTGCATAGATAGCAATGGTACATACTTTGATTAAATAAATATATTATAATAAAAAAAGATCGGCTTTATGTAAACGCCAATTTCATATGTAAGGACCTAATATATATATATATATACGTATATGTATGAGGAAATACTTTCTGGGGGAACCCGCGTCAAACAGTACTGAAAACGTCCCCTTTTAAACTCCCGACGTTTCGAACAGGTATCACTGCTCATTCTCAAGCGCCTCTTATTTTGGTTCCTGCCCAAAACTGGATGAGTAAACCGGACTGTTCGGAGCAAGAGCCAGAACAAAAGTGAATTGAAATCCTAATTGGTGCTAAAAAATATTTATTTTTAGCACCAATTAGGATTTTAATTCACTTTTTAAATGTAAATTTTAACCTTATGATTACCCGATTCACGACATTCGCGCTGGCGCCACCGCCTATAGAGTCTTAAAAATATAGTTTAAACTGCCTTCTCATTGTATCGCGCGGCCGTCAGCGACAATGTCGCGGAGAGCTCAATTTATTTTAAATTAGAAAAAATGATTTTAATAAAACAAATTTAGAAATATCTTTGAGTTTTCCCGTTGTCGCCTTTTGTGGCACAGCTAGTTGTTAGTACTAGATTGAACAAATTTTTATGTTGACTGCTCAAATGTTTTGTTTTGTGAGCCCATCTGCGTTATTCTGTTGCAAATTGAAACTTGATAATGTGAGAGGCACCTGGTGCAACTCGAGAGAGTTAAACGTTCACATCACTGAAAAGACCCTGAGATTGAAATCAAGGAATTCAATGAAGAATGGGAAGGTTTGTCCCATTATTCTCCTACCTAACTAGCTGGTGATGACGAGGGGGTCAGGTCATGAGGATCTGAACTTCACGTCATAATATTTAATTATTATTACGATTATTAATATTAAATAATTATTATGATATCTGGATTATTCGAAATTATGATATTTGATATTGAGGGACTTTTTGATTTCTAACATTTCTAAATTATCTAAACTAAGTCATATGTAATTTGTATGTAAAATTTTGATGCCTTTTTTTTAAAGTGTAGCCTGTCTCTAAAAGATGGTTTGCAAATTCTAAGAAAATATTATTAATAAATCATCTTGGTTTTTTTAAATCTAACATTAAAACAACGTGTGGTCAAACCTATATAAAATGCTGAACAGTCATTACAGTTAAATTTATATATACATGAATGATTTAATGGATCAATTTTTTCATTAGAGTTTATTAATTTTTTCTATCTAAGTTTTTGTTAGTATAAAACAATAAGTGTGGTTTCTACAAAAGTTTACTTACTTACTAACCATCACGCCGTTTCCCCATGAGGGTAGGCAGAGAGGATAGAGCGCCATACTCTTCTGTCCTGACATAAAATTCTCTCCTCATCCACATTCATACATCTTCGCATGCAAGCTCGCCGGTTGTTGAGGCTTCTAACGTTTGGTTAATCTTTGTCATATCACGTCTTTTATATTTTATTTTTATTATTATTTATTTATTATTTTTCTTTATCTTTCTTAAAAAATTTTCCTCATTCATTCGCTCAACATGCCCAAACCATCTGAGCGACCCTTTTTAATTCTATTGATTATGCTAAGATCAGATTTAGATTAATTCCTAATACCTTCATTCTTTACTCTATCTTAAATGGATTTGCCACACGTACGCCACACAAAGTCTGAGGGATCTCATCTCCACTGCGTTCAATCTACTTTCGTTCCTCTTCTGCCAGCTCCAGGCTTCACTTCCGTACCGCTAGTTTTGCCTCGGTAGACATATTTTTATTAGAAACTAGTTTTGCTACGTTTCTCAAGTTAATAATTATGTCCAACCACAAAGTAAAGGCTATAAGCATAAACAATATATGTATTTAGTGTGTAGAATTAACTGATTAATTGAAAATATTTGGATTGTGATTGCAGCTGAGCAAAAACCCCACTGCGAGGCAAAATCGACCACTTGGAGCGACTGTTCCTCCAGCTGCGGCGGAGGGGTAGCCCATCGAAGTTCCAATGCCAACTCCCAATGCCTTCTGAAAAACGGAACGCGCTTCTGCCAAACGGAGAGCTGCAAGGGGCTGGGCGCCTACCTACACAGGGACGCCAGCCGCCACCGTGTCAGAGTGAGTGAAACTTTTAATTGCAAATCGTCAACTGCGAACGAGCGTTAAATGGGCCCGAACTAAAACATTGCGAGACTATTTATTATTCGTCGCATTCGGAATCCGCACTCACCATCAGCGTGCGCTGTCATTCAAAACTTTGAGGAACACGATAATAATTGATGGGGGAAAATGTGAGGGGGTTGAAACAAACATTGAGTGATTTATGCCGTCAGCGTCTACCAGCCTGGTAGCGATTTTTTATATTTTTTTATATGTGGGAGTAGTCTAAGCGCGAATCAGTCCGGATTATACAACGAGGGTGATAGTTATCTGATTGTAGATATCAATTATGTTAAATTATAAAAAGATAACTTATTAAATGATCAGTTTTTTATTAGTAAAATGTTCAGTATTTTATTAATAAACTTGTCAGTATTTTATTTGTAAAATGGTCAGGTTTAAATATATGGTCTGTATTTTGAAAAGATGGTCAGTAGGTACTTAATTATATTTGGTAAGTTAATAATTAATACTTGGTTAGTAGACGTGCGAAAAATTAACAGTATTTTATAATTTATTTATTAATACGAGATAAATAGTATTTAAAAAATTATTAAAATGTTTAATTAAATTACAAATATAAAAAAAATACAAATTTAATCAATTAGCAATTGCTTTATTTGGTGTACCTCTTTTACGTTTTCCTCCAATTAGCACTTGTTAGGTTAGGTTAGGTTATGTTAGGTTCAGTTCGGTTAGGTTAGGATAGGTATACTGACTATTTATTTAATTTTCTGATCATTCATTTAATATACTGGCCAATTATTTAAAATACTGAATTTTTATAAGACTGATCATTAATTTATTATACTGAACATTTAAATATAATACTGACCAAATGACAATTATTGATCATAATTTAATTTAATAGTATTTTTTTTTATTATTTTTATTTTTTTTAATTAATTTTTATTTTTAATGAACAGACCGTCATCAAGTTATTAATGACCATAATTTATGGTCCCAGATTTAATTAATTAATTTACTGATCATTAATTTAATATACTGACCATTTATTAAAAAAAAACTGACCATTTTATTAACAAAATATTGACCAATTAAATACAAGCATTATTCAAAAATTAAATTGTATATCTTTCTTTTTCTTAATTTAAATAAAGTATATATTAAATTTTCGGGACCGAGTAAACTTGCAGCTGGTTATGTTATCGCCTGAAAATTCAGCTGTGACACCACTTACAAATATTCTCTTGGTACTGTCTAATTTTGGAATGCCTAGCTGATATTACAAGCTGAGTGCCGACAAGAGTTATAATATAGAGTATCTAAGTAGACTAGTTTTTAAATTTAACGTTTCGTCATTTTTGAGTTGTCAAAAATACATTTTATCGTATATTCTTAAAATATAAATGAACCTATAAAAATAATCAATTAGATAATAATTTAACAAATGAGCTAGTAATTTTACATATATTTTTTAATTATTCTAAAGAAAACATATTAAAGTTGATTCTTGTACATAAAAATTCAATCGGGCATGTTAAACACGTTTTTTATCAAAAAAGTAATGTATTTTTACATTTCTGTCAGCGAGGAATTTGGAATCATTATTTGACTCACTTCCAGACCAGAGAGACGTATTTCTGATTACAATACAACAATCATTTATTAATTTTACATAATAAGTAAAATAATTATTCAAAAGTTATATTTGAAATGCTGCCGCGTTATTTAATATAATTATGATATTAATAAACCTAATTATAATTAATTAATTGCATTGAATTTTATTTTTGGATTTCGATTTATAATTTTACTTTGAAACAAATTCGTAATTACAAGTCCTACAAATATTATAATATTTTCTTATGAGCGACGTATTGTAGTATTTTTATATCAGAAACTATTGTTAATAATTCATAAAAATAAATTTAATTATTTACTAGTCATGTTTTGTTGATGCCAACTTTTTTGGTCCTGGTCACCCAAGCCTTGTTATTATTGTATTAGACTTCGTCTACCGCTAGTTGGATGTTTTTTTAAACTTAAAAGTAAGTTTTTTTTACTTAAAGTCAAGCCATGAGGCCCAAAAAGTCATGTTTAAAGTGGGATTTACTTTACGGTCGTATTTCTACGCTTACAATTTCAGTTAATGTGAGGTAAGATCAAACAAATATCACTTCACAAAAAACGAAATATTTTTTCAATTTCGTCAAATTAAAAAAAAAATCGATTTTTTTGAACTAAAATGTGTTGATTTATGGAGTAAGGGCTAAAAATTATTAAAAATTACGAATTACCGGGGTTTTCGAAATATCGGGGTTAATCTACTATAAAATTAGCATTTTGGGACTTGTGGGTTTGAAAAACTTCGAATTATGGCGAATTTCGAATTGTCGCGGTAAGAATTAAGGTACTAAGGCTGTCTTTAAAGGTTCTTTAGCAACCCAATCATTTTGACACCCATCATAATAGTTTGTATAAAAGAGTCTTTTTTTATGATTTGAGTAATTCATCTACATTTTTTTATCCCATTCATCAAGAATGGAGAAAATAATTTAGCAATAAAATTTTGTATCGATAACATCAAACACTGCCAAAAATAATTACAGTACTTTAAGAATAAGAACATATCAAAAATAAACAATAAAAATGTATATCTAAAAACAGATTGAGTTTTAGAATTTACCAGAAATAATCCAATGTTAGGCGCCGTCTGTGCAACAAAAATCAAGGGCAGGTACAAGTTGGAAATAATATTACGCTAAAAGATTGACCAGAAGAGAGTAGAGTAGATTGTAAAGCAAATCAATAGGAAAATAAATAATGTACTCGATTAGCTGGTAAGCGTAACATTTATCATGACCGTGTCCACAGAATGAGGTAATTTGAAAGATTTGGTTGCGATTACTCACAGATTCACGAACACATGATAGACTTTTATCTGGAGATAAACTTGAGATCTGGGGAAAGAGGCGAAAATTCAAACCTGTGTACATGTCTAATTTGAACCTACAATAACCTGCATTAGATGGTCCATCATCACCATCTAATGCAGATTATTGTACGTTCTTGTAAGGTTAGTGTAAGGCAGATTGTTGGTTGTATTTGTAAGCAAATATATAAATTATAGACGTCTGTGTACGACGAAAATTTTTACTATTCGGATAAGAAAGTATGTATGGAAGCCTTTTTTTATACGTTTACAGGGCTTAAATACCATGTATACAATATGTTTGGTCGATCTTGGGTGGAATCGTGAACGTTACATTATATTAAGTGATTTTTATTGTATTGTACAACTAAGCTCTAAAAAAACGCATTCATCACACTTCCGCAGGGTTATATTATTCCTGGTGCTGAAAATCGCGAATAGAGTGAAATTACTTAATCCTTCTATCTGCCTGGTTTGAGTTTTTGCGCGCTGCTGCCAGGCGCGGATGTGTATCGTCAAATACTTGTTAATATATTCTTTATCTATAGATATTATTTTAATCAAGATATATTATAGATGCCTTATTGAGATGAAGCTATTTATATACGCAAGTAGGTTCTACATTACGATGTATCATACGGCTGACTTGAGTGATCACTTTACACAATGCACCCATGATTAACTACCACATTGGAAAATGTACATATTAATGTTAGCTTTATTTAATTAAAAACACGAATTACAAAAAGATAAATACAGAAACAAAAAAAGAAAATAAAGTAGTGAAACGCCGGGACAATGGAGAGCAAATATTATATTAGATGGCTGCCGTTGAGCTCGTTAATTTTTTTACTATACCGGCTACTTCAGAATTTAAAAAATGCCAACCGAGCGGCGAAGGAGCAGGATCGATAAAGGAAATTTTGCTTATAAAACAGTTCTGGATAAGCGATGGTTCTGCCCTTATAATATGTTACCTCTGCATACCTCGTTCCACATGTAACTTTACTGACGCCAACTGTGGTTGATATTTTTGTCATCCCCGTGAACCAGTTTAGATGTCGCCATTGCAAATGAGATATCTATTTTTTACTCGAGTTTGAAGACATATTTTTTGATTAACTTCATCTTATGAGATATCAAATATAATCATTCCGTTGTCCGCCCGTCCGTCCGTCTGTCTGTCTGTATGTCCCCTTAACTTCGTGTAACATCCGTAATTTCGTTCGGATTTATGGCTAAAACAAATAATTATTGGGCTTGAATGGCTCAACGTTGCTACCACTGCCTCTCTGTGGATCGCCAAAAAGATTCTATAAATATTTTATCTCTTGTATGTTTATTTAAGATTTGCTGTCAACTTTTCTTTAAGTAAATAAATAAATAAATATATACTAGGGCTTAGCAACGACACGAACCAATGTTCCGTCATTTTTGACGAGTTACAGGATATCTTAATGAATGATGTTCTCTCTGGGGATAAAATCCAGTATTGTGTTTTTTGAAAAATTTGAGTGCACTTACTCAAAATGTCCCGGATATTATTTTAACTGGAACTTATGTAAATTAATTTGATAGTAATAATTAAAAAAATATTGCCGAGAAAATTAAAAAAAAAATTGTTTCACAGTTTGAATACATTTGCTGTTGGGTAAATAAGTACGGGAAAACTATGTACATTTAAAAAAATGTTTTCTAATGGCCGAATAAATAACGAATAATTAATAAAACGACTTTGTAAAAGCTTTCACTGGGTGTCGAAAAATAAAATGAGAGGTTTTATTTTTCTGCGACCGAGAATAATATTTATCAGTCTCTAAAAAAACAGTATAATCTGTACTACAAAGCAGGAATAAACGGCGTATTTATTTTTGAAGTGTAGTTTCTAGTAGTTTGCTTCTATTCACAATATTTAAAATTACATTTGATTACGTGTAGATAATTTGAGAAAATTAATTAACTAAAACAAAACTTAAAAAATATTAAATAAGTAATATTTCCTGATTATCAAGAAAACCTTTTTATAAACCATTATTTTGGCAAATTATCAACATATTTCGGGGCCAATAGGACAAAATTAAAAAACGAGACCAAAAAATTAAAAATCAAAGTATATGACACGTTACATACAAAGTCATTTTGCAATTTCTGGAGAGTTTGATGATATCTTCAATTCAACTAGTTTTAGGATCAAAAATAAATATATGGGAGATGAATGACTAAATAATAATTAATGTGAATTAACGTAAACTAATCGATTTTTAATTTCCAGATAAAGGAAAACATGTTGATAATTTAACAAATACAAAGATACAAAGTGTCTTCTTGATAATCATTTTAGTAATGATACACACAAAGTTATTTTACTGTTATTCGCCAACTATTTCGAGAGAGTTTGATGGTGTCATCAACTAGTATTAGGAAGGCCTGTTGGCCTCTTGTTTCCTTTTAGGTACCGCTGGATGAGTGCATTCGTTAGCAGAGTGACGTGGTCTGCTCATTGTCGTTTTATGTTCTCACATTTAATTCAATTGTGAATGGCAAAAATGTCTAAATGTATCTATCCACCCATTGTCATGTGTAGATGATGACATTAATTCTAAAATCAAAATACATAGTACTCAATGTAACAATGTCCGCCACAAACGCGTTTTTCTCACGGCCTTAAATTGCGGCCGAAATATGTATAATTCTCTGTAAAACAATAGCACCTATATATTAAAGTTCATTTACCAAAAAAAATTAATTCGATTTTTATTGGTATCCTCATATTTTGGATGCATCTATAATCTTAAAAAGTTACATAAAGTTTTATTATATTATAAAATGTAATACTTTGGATCTGGACGGATGGATGGATGGAAAATATCACTGTGATAAACCTTCAAAGCTACATTTTGATTAAGTTCGCTGTTTGCCGCAATAACATTCCAAACTTGAATGCAAATAGTTGAGGTCAAGGATATGCTAATAAATCATTGAAAGCGCGTGTTGCGGGAAATAATACACTCGGCCTGTATCGTACAAATGTAGAGGAGCACGTGCTCCGCAATAACAATGGAGTTAAAGCCTCCCTCGCATAGGGGAGTGCCGTTATTCACACCAAATAAATACCATGCTTTTTTATCTGTAAGCATTTACATAATAATGGAAGTGCGCAATTCAGACAGCTTACTTTCAAACAAAACGTTTAAAATATAAAATATTCATACATAATAAATAAATTCATTTCTGGGTACCGTCCTAGTATCAATATATCATATACACAGGGTGTAATAGAGCTAGTCCACAATACTTAATATGTGGATTCCTGCCATGAATATGAGTCGTAAGTGTAACCATGGCCTATTTCATATAAATAGTCCTGGAGATTATATTAGATTATATTAGATTAGATTAAATACCTAACACACAATTTATAACATCTTAGGTATAACTCACAAATCAAATTATTTAAATGCTAAAAGATTAGAAACAGAATATAAAAGTTTGTATACAAGAATTAAAAAGGTTTCGTACTATCTTAGATTATATAATTACATTATTTATCCTAGGTTATTAGAATGACACATCAATTAGCATAATCCAAATTTGTATTACCTCCTCCAAGTTGGGAGTGAGCATACTAGATATTTCATAAGGAACCAGGTTTTTTATTTTTTAGCTTGGGAACAAGTTCTCTCCATATTTATTGGTGAATTTAGGAGTTTAATTTAAATTGGCTACACCTTTTGTATTCGTGTAAAACTAATCTATGTAATGTATTCTCATTATAATTTTATTTTACAAATAGACGTCTAAAATAGGTGAACAGTTTCATATACCTCGGTGTAATAACATCTCAGAATGGTAAGCAAGAAAGTGAATTGGATAGAAGCCGCAAGACAGGTAGCTCGGTCCCTGTATTATCCCGTACTTGGAAAAGTGGAGCTAAGCCAGCGAGTAAAGTTCGCAGTATACAAATTAGTTTTCAGGCCAACCCTAGTGTATGGCCACGAGCACTGGATCTTGACAGAAAGAATCCGCTCAAGGCTATAGGTAACCAAAATGGGATTTCTCGAGGAATACTAGGAGTTAACAGAAGAGACAGAATTATAAATGCTCAAATCAGAGAATGTTTCTAAGTAGAAATCTTATTGACGTTTATCGAGAAATCACAGTTACAGTGGCTGAGACACAACTTGGGTATGCCGGCAGATAGACTGACAAAGCGGATATTCCGAGTAAGATCAGAAGGTAGAAGACCAAGGGGCCGTCCTAGGAGGAGCTGGCGTAAATAGTTTGAGGACTGCTGCGAAGCGAGGTTGCAATGAAATTGGGCCGACGTGGAGAGTGAAGCCCGAGATAGGAAAAGTTGGAACCTTTTATGCGGTGCAGAGACCCCGACCCAATAGGATAAGGGCTAGAAGAAGAAGAAGAAAATTAATAAGAACAGTAATAATGAAATATTGTGAGTTTTTGAAATAACGTGGAATCAAAAAAAAATCTGATTTCAGCATGTAACATTAATTTATCTAAAAAATCTTTGTTCGTAAAAGTTCTTATCAGAAAACCAGTAAGTGCATACATTTAAATATGTAAAATCAGTATGCCAGTATGCTACTACTAATAGAGCAAACAAAGATAATGTTTTACACTGGAATTCCGAGGCTGAAGTTCTGGCTATAGTTGATTCAATGCAATCTCATAATGAATGTTACGAATCCTCACTTTCCAGGCAGTAAAAAGAAGTCATTAAATTAAAAAAGTGTACATTTTGGTTCACTTTTTAAATTCATGCGGTTAGTAATTATTTTCATAAAAAATGTTACAGGAATATTTTAATTACTCCGAAGAAGGGTTTTTGTTTTAGAGTACAAGTAGAAAAACGAGGGAATGTATATTATATGTATCTATATTTATTTACCAATTCCAAAATTAAAAGAGGTATGCCAAACATCTCTATATTAAAACTTACGTAGGTATTATTACAATACGAAGAACACCTATGTGTATTTGTTTTACTACTGTTTTACGAAAACAGTAGAATTTCTTTCATAAAATATGCTAAAGAAGTTCGATGGTGAACGATAGTAAGAATATAGATAAAGTTATAATTTTTTTACGAAATTATTAAAAATAAATTGTTAATATTCTCTCATATTTTGCGTGTTTTCAAGACAAATTATTATTTTAAATTTATCTAGTTGATTCTCCAAATAGCACGTTATTTAATTAATACAATTTTTAAAATAGGCTTGATCTGTTGAGGACATTAATTTAATCATAGATTTTAATGATTTAATTTCTCCTTAAAATTTTCTCGACTAATTTTAATAAAGGCTTCAATTTTATCAGAGAAACGAAACTGTGGTAAAATTATTATTGATAACAATAGGTATAATATGTCTGTACGTGTAATAGACAATTCTGTCTTATTATTTACTAGCTGTGCGTACCCAGCGTTGCACGGGTTAAGGATTAAGTTGAAAATAAATTTGTGGGGGGAAACAAAGGTTCCAAGATTTTGGAATCGTATCGTACGGCAGGCTTAAGTGATCACTTTACACAACGTAACGTTGACCATTTCCACCGATGATAGAATTCCACATCTATCAATCTATCAATATCATCTATCTCTTTGAACGGTCCTGGGTAAGCGGTGGGTACCATTTACTACACATACAAAGGATATTGCTTTAAATATTCCAATAAAAAATAGATACCTATTGCAAAGCCTCTAATTAAAACAATTATTTATTTAATGAAGGCTGGAAGGGAGAGGATGTCTGGGGAAAAAATGTGGCCTATTTATTACATCGGGAATGTGAATGCCAAATTTGTGTCCAATCGGTAATGCGGTGTAGATGTACAGAAAATATATATGGGGGAGGGGATCGGTTAAAGGGGGAAGAGGAAATGTCACCTATATTACTCGACTGGTTCTAAAGAATGAGTTTCCAAATTTTGAGTCCGATCGGTCAAACGGTACAGATTTGCATTGAAAATACATAAGGGGAAGGGAAGGGGTAAAAGGTGAAAATTTCAACATTCAATAAAATTTATTAATGCTAAAGGGCAATATATTAAGTGGATCCATAATTATCCGCCACTTTTTGGCGACTTTTGGTTTTCTAGATTACAAACTGTTTTTGAGAATATTATATCTGAGAATGTGAAAAACGATGGTTCAATTCTATAGAAGCGGTAGTTAGGTGTGACAGTGTAATGGTCTTTGAATGTTCAAGTAAATATCGCGCGTGTGCCTTCTGAATTTAATTACATTTAGGGGGTATATTTCAACAAAGTAGGAAATACTTTTTTAATTCTATCCGCTGCTTTGCAAGAAATTGCAAAGAAGCGGATAGAATTAAGCTGGGAGTGAGGGCCTGGGGCGCCACAACATCTGAGATTCTGCGGCACATTTGTGGCGTCGTTGTGGCCGCCGGCCGCGCGAAAACGTTTTTCAACAGTCACATTATAAATAGGTTCAGACCCGCGCAAATGGAATTACAATTTTTTTATTTCACACAACTCACAGATTTTTTTATTTCACAGAAACGTGCTACATATTATATAACGTATAGCTTGATTTATAATACCTGTAAGTTGTAAGTAAAAGTAAGGATGTAACTAATTTGATGGTGTAGTGGTCATGATGCACGCCTATTGGTCTGGTGGTCGGTGGTTTGAGTCCCATTCCGGGACTCCAGCAAGTTAGTCTTATTTTCATAGCACAAGCGTTTAGATTATTTTGAAAATAGTAAGAATATTGATGTGATACGCATTCCGTATTCACATCTCTATTTAAAAAAATAATAATAACCGGATAAAAAATTAACAATAAACAATTTTTAGGTCAAAATGTTATTTTTCTTTAAATACCGTTCAGAGTTTTCTGGCCGACGCTTCATTGCAGGATTCGTCATCAGAGCTGAAGTTTTGTAATAAGTGTATTACTAGCCAGAAGGTGCTTACTAGTAGAAATACGGCAGAATACCCCAGAAAACTCAAACCAGAAAAGTCTTTCTCAAAATCAGTGGGCTCGTACTGAGCATCACAGTCTTTACATCGTCAAGATCTCAAGGATGCAGTCGTGCCTTGGACTTCTTAGTCAGAACATCTTATTGAAGATCGACTTTTCGTCTTCCGCTTTTGTACATTTCCAGTGATCACTTTGGATCGATTTTTAACCCTTTTCCCGTGATCCAATCGAGCTAAAACTTTGCAAGCAGACTCGTGGCGATGATCAAGAAGATCTATCAAATTTTCGTTAAAAATAATAATAATTATAGAATAATTAAGAATTTTTATGTTTTTAATTGTTTTTTCGTACAAGTTGTATAGAGATTCAGACGCATATGGTAGACACGAAACCCGAAAATGAGAAAGTAAAATAAAAAATAATAATAATTATAGTATAATTTTGGATTTTTCAAATTTTTAATGGTTTTTTCATACAAGTTGTATGGAGATTCCGACGCATATGGTAGACACGAAACCCGAAATTGAGAAAGGGAGTATTGTAAAAACTTGGTTTTTATGGGTTACTTTTTTTATTGTATCATTTTAAAATCATATCATGAAAAATAAAAAATATAAAAACATAAAAACCCTTTACATCCGCCGTACTATGAAGAATGAATGTTTTTGAGCAAGAAGGTTTTCATTAGCGGAACATCTAATTTTCCTAGTGTTTCGCTCTAATAATTTTGGAAGCGTGATATAGATACTGCAATTCTTTGTTTGCGTTTAATTTTTTTATCATTGTTTTATGAATACCTGCTAACATTTAACTTCTTCTGAATATTAATTTATGGAAAAGAGGCTTTGATTTATATTAAAAATAATTCTTAATATATGCACCCAACTAGCTATATAATGTGCGTGAAGAAAACATATTTAATAAGGTTTCCGTTACACGCATAGTTGAATTGCCTCACTGAAAAACAGTCAAGTCAAGTTGATTCAATCACAAAAAAAATAATAAGATATATCATAGAACTACGGTTTTTGGTGTGTAACATCTTTTCTCTCGCTTTCCTGCAATCTGTGGCAGTGGTTTCGTGAAAAAGGATGGAAATACGTAACAGGAAATAAGACGCGCGCAATTTCATTTAACAAAAGAGTGCGCGCGGAATATGCGCGGTGAAAAAAAACGAGAGAGCCTTACAGTAGTCGCATATGATGTGTAAATTTTGACCTCTCACAATTAAACATATCAATTGAGCAGCACTTATCAATACTGTCTTTACTTTTTTATTTTTAATTGTAAATTTGACAATTAAAAATATCAATAGAGCATTTGTTTAAAAGCAAGCAAAGCATTTAAACAAAATTTTAAAAAGCTAATAACTATATATTTATTAATTAGTAAATACAAAGAAAAAGTATGTGCATTTATTTATTATTGAATTTTGCCGCACTGGATAGGTACCGTTTATCTATCTACACATGCATTTTGTTTAGAAATTTGGTCAATTACTTGTTTTTATTATTTTTATAGATGGCGGCAGAGTGCCGCCATATATATTGTATGAAAATTTTGAATAAATATTTAAAAATAATTACATTAACTACATAAAATTTGAGAATATAAATCATTAAGGGCAGTTGTTGTTTAGATATGTAAAAAAATTAGTTAAATTAATTTCTCTAGGGGTAAATCAAAATCTGATCCTCATGAGAATCATTCATCAACCGATGTTTCACCTGAATTACTTCAGACATCTTCAGGGTGCCTTGTTAATACATTTCCGTCACGAGGGGCAATGCGAGCACGTCCGTTCGTATTGAGAGCTCATTACCAAGTGAAATCTGGCAAGTCAAAATCTATATTTTGGTATTTCGGCCATTATTAGCTTTAATGGTTTTTGCGTATTGAGAATTGGATATTCCCGGTCATTATTAGCCTTAATGGCGTTTGACTGACTTGTGACTAGATGATGTGTCTATTGTGTCAGTATTTACCGGTTCAGTAGTTTAATTGTTATTTAATTGACCATTGAGCGTTATTATATTATTAATTATACTATTAAATCTACTGTTAAATGTTTTTCCATGCCGTATGCCATCGTCTCTATTGTTGATTATTTTATATATTTCTATAGCCTCTCTAAAAATCTTTACTATTTCGTTTTGGACGTTCGCTTTTACTCGTGCAGTATTAAAATCTATACTATTGCCTTCTTCGAGCGTGTGTTGAACAAGCGACGATGTTAGTTTTTTTGTTGGTCATATCAACTTTATGTTGCTGAACAGAAACAGCAACCCTAGCAGATATCTTTCTGTTGCTTTTTCCAACATATGTTTTGTCGTACGATCCACATGGTATTTCATATACATCATGGGACTCTAGATGTATTTGGTCCTTTACTTCTTAGTACAATACTAATTACACATTCACATACACGCGATTAAGGTGTATACAATATGCGTAAATTTACAATAATTTTTTGCCGAATCTAACCGCTTTCAGTCTTTAACGCCACTAATAATTTTTTCGCACGTAACTTCGTAATTTTAGCGGTGACTAATGAAGAGTAACGCACCTTGTTATCGCGCCCAGTTGTTTGGTTCCAAACCTAATTACTTTTCGTGCTTAAAAAAACGTGCTACATGTTCCAAACACACGTATCATACCATATCTGCATAGAATATGTTCTTCTGGTTCCAAAAAAATTAGAAATTCTGTTAAAAATCCATTTAAATCTCTCAACCCGCACCAATTAACTGCACTACCGACGAATGAGAATGCATATAAAAATAGATGACTATGAAATTTCGAAAGCCCTTTTTTATAAGTTCGTTAATAATGATGCTAGTAAAAAGTTCATTAGGCGTTAATATGTTCCCAGGTCTGCAAAACCGTAATCTGGGATATTTTACCGTGTGTATAGGACTTCTCTGACCCGCGTTTCGGATCCGCTCTGAGAATGAAAAAAAAACTATTTTTCAAATAAAATCCCATAAAAGTTAGTAAAAAATGAGACATAAAGGATGTTTAAATAATAAACTGCATTAAAATTTAAATCAATGCATTAATTTCTAAAATGAAAAATCAGCATTATATTTTTACTAAATGTTCGTACCCGGCGTTGTCCGGGTTAGGTATTTGGTTAAAAGTAAGTTTTTGGGAGGATACAAAGTTCATAGTTTTGCAAAGTCTCTAATAAAAACAATGTTTCCATTTAATCTAGGCTGCGATGGATGGAATGGTCAGGGGAGAAATGTGGCTAATGTTATTTGCCAGGTCCTAAAGAATATCTATGCAAAATTTGGGTCAGATCGGTCAAACAGTGTAGATTTATAAAAAAAATATATCAGGGGAGGAGGGAAATGTCGCCTATGGTTCTTAAGAATAAGTATGCAAAATTTAAGTCAGATCGATATGTGTAGTAACGGTGAATTTATACAGAATATATATCACGAAGAGGGGGTGGGACGAAGGGAGAGAGTTAGTCTGAAATGCTTTCTATATCTAACTTATATCGAATATTATAAATTTATTCGCTTTAATACAAGTCAAATGCTACTTTTTCTTCTAGCGCTTGTCCCGTTATCGGTTGATAGCGATCATAATTGACGATCATAATCTTGCTAGCAGTAGCTCAAATTGTTGAACCTTAGATTTACCGAACCATATATTACCTTAAACCTTTCAGACAGTTTTCCAGTACTCCTCAATTCATGTCAAATATAATAAAAAGCCTAAATAAAACCTTCGGGCGATTTGCACCAAAATTTTTCTACAAGGTTTCAATTATTTTATTCGACTTTTATCAAAGCGGATGCATTTATAATATTGAATATGAGTTAATATTCTGGATATTTTTCAATGTTTTATAGAACAGAAACAAAGCAAACTTTGATGTCGTCTATCTCCGTATTGATTGTAGGTTGATCGGATGATATTTTTTATTCATTTTGTTGGAAGTAATCCGACTGTAAAGTATTGTGGACCAGCTCTTTCACACTCTAAATAAAAATGTTACGAAATTAATTAATTAATTAATGTGTAAGGCTTGAGTGAAAAAGCGTCCTGCAGGGCGTGCGCGCCGTACGTCAAATAACGATCGTTCACTGAGTGGCCTCTCATGTGAACGCTCATTGTTCAGGCAAACCACAGTGAGGCCACTCAGTGAACGCTCAGCGTATGACTGTGGCAGTTGTATTTTAAGCTGGCTTCGTATGATATTATTGATATGTATTGATTTTCTAAAATTTACTTTTTAAAAAAAAAATTATTTAACACCCTTTAAGGCTTTTACATACAATATATGTAAGGCGTTACAATATTATGTAATAAAACAAGCTAAAGTAGGTGCTATTTGTTTGATGTATAGGTATAATTATAATGTATTACACATGAACACTTCTTAAACCTCATCAAACAATTGACACCGAGACCATGAAGCTATCGCATTAAAATAACCGAGATGTTGGTAGTTACCCAGAAGACAATTTGAAGAACTTTCTAAAAACGACTCCACCATATTTAAGTTGTATTCCTTTCAGTTTCAATTGATGAAGTTTAGTTATCTTTCAAAATATTTTTTTAAATATGCTCTAAAACTGTAACATAAATTTAACTCAAACTTGTCAAATTTGCAAATCTCAACAAAAATAAAATTAAAAAAATATTTGACATACTCACTAAGATCTGAAATAAATAGACATAGAAATACATTCCATACCTTTACGATTTCTCCTTTCAGTATGTTTTTTGTTTTTATGTAAGTATATTATCGCTTTTTACTTATTATCAATTATATCTTTTAATAGTTTTATTTGTTCCTATGTGTATTGTTACTTTTTACTAGGTCTTTACTATAATTCTCTTTATTAGATGCCTATCTTATTTGATGCTTGAATTTAATAAGATTAGTGGCAAAAATGTCTAACTGCTCGTATATATTTGCTAGTCTAGGAAGCAATTGGCGTAAACTCAAAGAAGGCTCCGAAAGACATTGTATAGCAATGAAAAAAGTTTCCACCGCCGCCTCCACTCAGGACACTTGTGTAAGTGAACATGTGTTTGAATGAACGCTGTCGGTCCGCTCCACTGAACGCATATCTGGAGCGTGCACGCAGGCCTTAGCCACTGCTTAAAAAATCTGGATAAACATTTTGTCATTTTTCTCCAGCCAAAGCGATGTGTCAATTTATTAGTGTAGGCATTAATGTAGACTATAAATGTCAAAGAGTTCTCATTTGAAAGATTAAACAACAAGGATCAATATTACGTTAAGTATTTCACCAAAATATAAAAAAAGAAACAAAAAAAATTACGAAAAAAAAACATGTCTTTTTTGTCGCTGAAATTGGTCATATTTTATGTTATTAAAGGTTCCAACACCGGTCACTGGATACTCATCGGACACATAGTATAAATTTGAGTTTAGTTCATCATTTTAGTTTTATATTAATGTGGAACCGTTCAGAATGCTTTAGAACTTTTTAGAACTCTAAATAACTGGCATTTCCATTAAAACATTCTAATAATGAGGACCCGCTGTTGGAAGGGTTTGGCAAAGTTTGCTTCAGTACCTTCCAAGAGCGCCATTCAGAGGGTATGTGAGCAATTCAAATGCTAGTGAATAAAATGCAATCTTTTCTGAAGCCTTGCGGGAACTTGTTTTGTTACGGCTTAAATAATATGTGTTGATATCTCGAAGAAAATGTAACAATTTAGAATTATATTATTCACTGCGTTGTGCGTACTTGCGGCTTAATACTTAGCCTGGATAAAAATGTATTGTGCAAACAGAAAAATAATAACGTGGCCCCACTTGGTAAAATAAATCGCTCGAGCGTATTTATGAGTGGCCTAGTAGAAATTATTTGAATGAGTAATTTCCCCAATCTTAAAAATATTTAATCTGTTTTTCCACATTTCACGATGCCAAGTTCTCAAGCGATATTTTTTATTTTATGTAGTTAAAGTTTGAGACATACTTTACCATACTGATAAACGTTTGTAATGGTGCTTTGGAAACATGATTTTTTTTGGTATTAGTATATTATACAATAATATACAATATGATATTGCTGTCTTTGTTTATAATGGTACTTCGGGAACATGATTTTTTTTACTATTAGTACCTATGTACTTATATTGTACAATAGTATACAATAGGATATTGCTGTCTTTGCTTATACCCCTTTTAGGTGACTCCATCTAAAGCATTTTTAAATTTTCTTTTAATATTGCTGCCTTTGCTTTTATACCCCTAATATATAAGATGGTACTGTGACCGTACATGTGCCGGTTTTTGTGATCAGAAAACAGGACCGAGTTCACTCTCCGGTATAAATTGGCTGTGTTAAGCATGAAAAAATTTAATATAATATCGAGAGCCGTTTTCCCGGATCAAACTCTTCTTGATAAATTAGTCTCATGAGAACAATCCGCCAAGTAAATGGTTTACTTTCCAACGAATAATAGTTTATTGAGATCTTAGACTACGAAATATTATTAAATATTATTAATTGAGTAAATATTATTAATTTCATGAGGACGTGTAAACATGTGTAGGTAAACATCTGTATCCGTTATCCGTGTGTGTTATGTTATTATTTTACATAGTGGGAACGCAGGAAATAATGACATTTTATAACAATATTTTGTTGGGCCGAGCGACCCCTGTAGTCCAGTGAGCATGACAATAGTTTCCCACTTCGAGGGTTACGGGATCGATTCCCGGTGAGGTCACAATAAATCAAGCTTTGGTTCTTTGTGATGTAACGACTTCAGCAATTGGGTCTCTTGGCTTGTTTTTAATAGCAAATTAAATTTTCAATTAATATAAATTACAGATATCTCACAGAAACGAAGCTATTTATATGGTAAAGTATGTATGGAAGTCTTTTTTAGATGTTTAAGATTTCTAGAATTCGAATTCATGAAATCAAAATTTAAAATATATTTTTTATTTAAGCTGTGTACTACACACATTATTTGAGTTATTTATCACTTCTTTAGTTTCAAGAGTAGCAGTCCTTCTCATCGTCAGGTATAATTAACAAAAAACTTATAAACAGAAATATTGTAAATCTATTCGGTTAGGATAGTTTTTTTTTGTTGTTATTAACGGAAACAAGTCTAGGATGAAATGGGTGTATTCTCAGATTTTTTTTGTGATTTCAACGGTTTCAAATTATCACTATTAGTACTTTATGAGGAATCAAATGGTGTTTTCTAATTAGCGATATTTATGTTGTAGGTGAATTCCTAGAAGTTGTTATGTTTAAGGCAACGACGATATTGTTTAATTTTTGTATTTAAATTTCTTGCGTTTTGCCTTATATAGTGCGGTTCACCGCTGTATAAGCAAAAAAATTCTATCTGCAATTTCTTCTAAATACCTACCTCTGGTATCGATGGATACCTTGTGACGTCTTAAATACGAATCTGTTGGTCGTAGAGTCGAAGTGGTGGAAGGGGGAGGGGGGAGCAATTAAAGAAGGCGGACGAGTACTTTTTATTTTCGCTGTATCTCGATAAATACTGGGCGGATATCTCTGTTTTTAATTTTATTTGAACACTAATTATATTGTCTATGTTTCTTTTTCAAATATTTATTACCTCTAAGTAATAGTTTAAAAGTTATTTAACTTAAATTAATAAGTTTTTACATAGTACACAATTAATGATAAAAGTAAATAAATTAATAATTAAAAGTGTCTTAAAGATAAATAAGTTGTAAATAGTATTAAGTATAATATAAAGACTAGTTTAACAGGTTTATGGCGAGTGGATGGGTTGCGAGGTCAATATCGTGTGTCTATGACGAGCATGTATTACACGCTTGAGGGACCGTCAGCCAAGTTTATCAATATTTCGCTTTTGAACCGAGCCTGTGGCATAAAGAATATATCAAGTTTGCAGACTCTGGACGACATTTTGATAAATTGGTTGATCATTCTAGGTAGAGGAGAGAAATAGCCTAAATTTAGTGCAAAAAAGGCTTGGAGATCTCAATGATCGAACAGGGATATTAATGTATATTTGTGATAGTGTTGAGGGAGTGTCTATTGTTGTTATTGACTATTTTGTAGAAAGTCATTAGGTCTGTAATATTTTTTCTTTTGTTTAAGGAGATTAGGTAAAATTTTTTGAGTCTCTCGTCGTGTGTATCAAGTGAATCACTTAGACCTTGTGGATATGTCAAAGATTTAAGTTTTTTTTTTTTTTTTTTCTACTTTATTATTGTGAATATTGTAATTGGGTGACCAGATCGTTGACGAGAATTCTAATAAGCTTCTAATTAGGAATTTGTACATAGTAACTCACATTGAAGTATCAGAAAATTCTTTCGTTGTTCTGAAGAGTTTCGGAAGCTCGTTTTGCGATATCGTCAACTTGTTGGCTAAATTTGAGAGTACTTGTATTATAAATACAGAAAAAAATAAAGATATTTTTAAAATTTTCAGCAATTTTAATATTTTTAGTAATTTCATATTACTCTACAATGGATACTATTTCAATCGAAATCTACCTGCAACGCCATGAGCTCAAAAACGACAAAATAATGTTACAGTGAATTATTATAAATTTTAAATATGCGTTGCTTGGAGTATCAAATTCAGAATATTAATTTTAACATAACATAGCCTCTTGCACGGGAAATATTTTCTAAATCGTTAATTGAAAGGAAATCCTATCTGATTTCCAGCCAACCGTTCGGGCTGGTTAGAATGTATTATCTGACCCCTCTGCTACGATACTCCGCAGTGGGGGCAGACTAGGATATAATAAGGCTTTAAATTAATCCACCAAAAATTTTAACAATAAATTTAAATGCTTTTGTGTTGAAATTTGGCATGCCTGTTGGTCCTAACGCCCGAATTATTCTACGCATGCAAAGTTAATTAATCATTTTAATAAATATACAAAGCAAATCCAAATGAGTGTGTACATAGTAGAAGCGCGATGTGATTGAGTTTCACACGTGTTGCTGATAAATATTTATAATAAACTTGCGGAAATTATTTATACTCACTCCAAAACATTATCACTTCTGATAAAATTCTACGCAATGTTCGGACTAAAATTACAACTTATTTCCCCACTCATATTAAACCCGCATTTTACACAGATAATTAAATTGGAAAGATCTTTTGAATTCGAAAACAAAGACAGGTATTTTGAAAAAAATAGGCTATTTCAAATAACCTACGGAGACTGCGATGCAAGGCATATTTAGACTGGTTCACTTCTAAGCAAAAGTGCTCTAGAACTTGATTTCTATCTGCAACTCTTCTAAATATCTATGACTGGTCGATGGATTCCTCGTGACGGCTAGAATACAGATCTGTCGGCCGTAGAGTGCCTAAGTGGTGGAGGGGGGTGCAATCAAAGATGGCGGAGGAGTGTTTTTATTTTAAGCTTTATCTCTATAAATTATGGACTTCTTTGTTTTTAGTCTTGTTTGATAATAATATTGACTATGTTTTTTTTTATTTATTACGTCAATTTAATTTACAAATCTACAATTCTCACAAAAGTGCAAAAATGTTTCGAAGAATTATTCAAAAACTAGGAAGTTTTTGGGTATATAAGCAATTATAAAAATTCTCACAAAAGTGCAAAAACGTTTCGAAGAATTATTCAAAAACTAGGAAGTTTTTGGGTATATAAGCAATTATAAAAATTCTCACAAAAGTGCAAAAACCTTTCGAAGAATTATTCAAAAACTAGGAAGTTTTTGGGTATATAAGCAATTATAAAAATTCTCACAAAAGTGCAAAAACGTTTCGAAGAATTATTCAAAAACTAGGAATTTTTTGGGTATATAAGCAATTATAAAAATTCTCACAAAAGTGCAAAAACCTTTCGAAGAATTATTCAAAAACTAGGAAGTTTTTGGGTATATAAGCAATTATAAAAATTCTCACAAAAGTGCAAAAACGTTTCGAAGAATTATTCAAAAACTAGAAAGTTTTTGGGTATACAAGCAATTATAAAAATTTAAAGAAATAATTCATCTATTCAAAAAGATATTTATTATCTCTGTAGAGTTTATATTGACTAAATTATGGCTAATAATGCGCAAGGGGGGCGCGGGCCGTGCGCTCTCGCCGCGCGCCTTGGAGTCCACTACACAGCGAACATAGGGTTTTTGTTTTTTATTTTGTGTTTATAATTGGAAACTTTTTAGGTACACTTCTGTAACAATAATGTTTAATAATAATAATATATAATATGAAATTATAAAAATGTAATAAGTATTATTAATAAGAATAATTAGTTAACATATATTTATTTATCAACTAGTGCAGGCAAGTCTTCTGTGTTATCAAAATTGTATTGATTGAAACATAATACATAGTCGTCTACGTGGCAAACACCTTTCATAAATTTTTGGCACAACTACATCTAGCGGATTGGCATCCGGTTTTACATTGACAGGCAATCTCTTCCAAATCTTTTGTGGATACAGGTGGTTGGAGACAATGAAGACTAGTCACTGGTTACAAATTGTTTTCTTTTAAAAGCCAACCACAGGTAAAGGCAAGGCTTGTAAAGGCTTTTCCGGTGTCTTTCAAATTTACGTTTAATAATTGGCCCTTCGAAAATGATGCACCAGCACTTCTTTGGTGGGGGTAATTTATCAAGACAGGGAAGAGCCGCCCTGAGAATGTCAATACTGTCTATCTCTTTAATTGCTGTTTTTTTATAACTGTACAATACGCGTATATTGTGCATGTACAATGTACACGATACAAATATATTTCTTCAACTGTATAGTATTGTTAACTATTTTCAACTAGTGATGGTCAAACCGTTATTTTAACCGGTTATTCATGGGACAGTTATTTGAGATTTGTATCTGACTGAATCAATGATTGGTAACTGAGATATAATTGATATGTAGTACGCATGATCGTTGAATTCCGAAAAATCAATTATCTATACAATCACACAAAAATCTCAAATAACGGTTACCGTGGAACCGGTTATAACATCATCACTATTTTCAATACAACACGATTTTACAGGAAAATACTGATATTTTTTTACATTTTTAAATATATTTTCTGTCAATCGTTCAGCAGAGCGGCATTCAATAATTGGACCGCTGGGTGCCGATGTGTACTTAGGGTGGCCGTAGACAGTTTGTACTCTATAAATTAGAGAGACTTTGTTGTGAGTGTATCCATTCCATATAGACATTTATTGCCAATATCAAGATAATGAGAGTTGCAGAAAAACGTTATTGGATTGGTTCAATTTACTTCAATCTCAGTGAGAAGCTGGAAGCTTGTACATTTTTCATAAAGCTTATCAATACACCTATAGAACAATGAAAAATTGAACGCAAGTCTACAAACAAGATATAACCCACACTAGTACCTTTTTAGATTATTTACTTTTTAGTTTTTTTTAGTTTATTTTTAAATATACAAAGTTATTAATTTCTCAAAAATATTACTTATTTATATAATATTTTATTTAATTACGGAGACACATACACAAGACGTTGATAATACACCATTTAATTCAAGCAAAAAATGTTAACTCCAATTGAGAGTATCAGTATTTTACATGTACTAAAAAATTTACGTATTTACATATACTAAAAAAAAATGCACATAGAAAAAAAAGGGATATTAAAAAAAAATAATAGACAGAAATCACACACAACAAACAAAAAAATTGTGGAACGTTGAAAATAATAACATACGGCAGGTACACACAAAAACAAATTATTGTCAATATAGCTAAAAGGTGTGTATTTTGGTGCGAACTTTCTTTTAAAATTTTTTAAAGAATTGCTAAGCAATTCCTCCCATCCACTTCACAGACATATAAACTGCAAATCATAGTGATTGTATTGATTGGTTTGACCAACAATATCTGTATTTTTATAATACGTTGTTTTAAAATATGTACGGAATAGGAAATATAGGAATTAATAGCTGCTAGCAAAATTGAGTGTGGATATTTTATACAAAATACTAAATTATGTATTGGGTCTTAGTAACGCTATTACGAAGGTAAGAAAGATAATTTGAAATAGAATTTAAATAGCAAGGAATCGTTTGTAGAAAGTTCTTTTGAATTATCTCCTCGGTAACTACCAACATCTCGATTATTTTTATGTGATGGCTTTCATGGTCTAAGTATCAATTGTTTTATGAGGTTTAAGACGTGCTCTTGTGTAATGCATAATAATTTACCATACACAATACTACTAACACCTATTGTAGCTTGTGCAAGTCCACAGACAAAGCAACTAGCGATGTGACTAGCGTGTGCGATTCCAGCGAAGATAATACCAACCGACAAGCGAGAAGTTTTGTAGTGCGAACCTGAGTGATGCAAGAATTGTTAAAGATAATTTATTCAGGAGTGATAAAAGTGCAGCGAAGATTCTAGAACGAATTTAGTGTGTGAAATATTTAGAGTGAGTTTAAGAACAGTGCTCCGAATAAATTCGTGTCCAGTGACTTTCACGTTCAAGACCCTGTAACAATAATAAATAAATAATGTATAAATAATATTTCACAACTCTGTGGGTTGGAAATAACATGTACCAAAGGAAGTGATGACAAACACTCGCTGGGATGTAGCACTTCTGACGATGATGAAATAAAAATCATTGGTTATGCAACCTTTTGTACAATTATATCATAGACCCATGAGACCACAAGTTTTCATCGGAATCGCACTTGTAATTGCACAGTAGAAACGAAGTGTTGGGGATCGCGACGCTATTCTTTAGTATTTTACGCGATTTTTTTTGTATTTCTAAGGTATCAATTGTAAATCTTTTATAAAGTACCTATTCAGTGCAGATATTTCAATCTATGGCTATCGAAGGAATTGTTAGTTTAATTTTAGAGATGACGTGTAGTCAGAGGCGTGAAAAAATGACATTTTCAAGATTAATATCTGCTTTTACCACTACATGTATATAAAGCAATTTTAACGAAAATTCTAAATAAAAATATTAATTCAGGACCAAGTTATCAGCTCAATTGTTAACCCATATCTTACAAATAGTGCTTCGCGGTGACCATCAGTACTTCTTAGTGATTTACCTACAATAATTTATTAATTTTTTATTTATTAGATTAATAGTTTATCTAATCGATTATCTAATCTAATTTAGTTTAATCGAAGCTTTTTAATTTTTTTTTTCTAATTTAGCAAAATGCTGGCCTCTGAATGTTTACTTGGGCATTTTGAGATTAAAAGCGCTCGTTAATTGTTTACGAAAAAAGTTTTGGTCAAAAATAAAAATCCTTCGAGTAAGCCCAATGCCCAGAATATGCTGTATAAATTTTATTTGAATTCGTGGAGTCGACCTAGGTCGAGTAGTTCTTAGAAAAACGTGTTTGAGGTTTTACACTTAAACTATGAATAAAAATTCCTTATATTAATAACATAGAGTACTCTATTCCTAGGTAATATAATAAACCTTCTTATAATGTACAAACTTCCAAAATTTTTTGTTGTCTACATATCATTCTACCTTCTCGGATATATTCATTATCACTTAGGTCTACAAGATTTATACGTTCGAAATCGACTTATAACTTTACGTACGTTGTCAGATCGACGAAGTTCTCTTGAAGTTTTTTTGACTATTTTCTTTATTATATATATTGTTTAATTATTTTACATGAACACATACAACTATCGACCGCTCAGTTTCACTACCACTGATTTACTGATACAATATCTAAATTTCAGTTACTCTTATGGATTTTAAGTCTAAAAATATAACTAAAAAAATGTACGGTTTATGCCTTTAAAATAATATGTAAATAGAGTCAAGTAAGGGCTGGTTGTTTTAAGTTGGATTAAAGTAAGCGTTCGTTATCCAACTTGAAAAATCCACCCCTAAGTACTATGCATATAATTATTCTTGGATTTTTTTTGGTACGAACCGGTCCGAAGCAACTGGCGTCCGCTACCGTAAAAAGAACCCTACAGCTATTGTAGGGTATCATTTAAACTATTCATCGGATCACCTCGAAATTTTCACAGAATATTTTTAAATATTGTACTTTAAGAAAGTGCAAAAAAGGTAAATCAAGTTTTTTGAAAATTCTATCTAGGCACATGTACCTAACTCCTCAATAAAAAATAAAAACAATCATGATTATTAATTTAAAGGAATGGAAAACATGAAGTATGTTATCTCTACATGAATTAATTTTTAAGAATATCAGAATCTCTTATCGACACTTACTACTTCACATGTTAGTCGATTGACTTGAACTTTTGACACAACGTTGTATTCGAAGACACGCTTTTAAGTACCTACTATGTTTTATATACCTACTTTTATATAGATCTCACATCTGTGACAGGTAAACACATGCTTTTTTTTAAAACATCTGTTGGACGCAAAAGCAATACATGCTATACTAAATACCAAACACCAGACAGCCACAGCAACGTGTGGCCGGGTACAGCTAGTATAAAATAAATTAAAGTCAAGAAGAGACAACGTAGTTTATGTTTTCCATCCATTTTAATGATCATGAATCATCTCTTCAATATTAACCAAATACATCAATAATATTAAACAATCATGACGCACAATAAAATATCTGCCATTATAATTTCAATTTATTTTACTCTTTTTTGTATTGCTTTATCTTGTCCTGTTTACCGAGCATTAAAAAAAGATATCAATTGAAAAATATTTTACAGAACACGAACTCAGTTTTGATTAATTTTAGGTAACAGATTCAACTTTTTTCAGAGCACTGGCAAACTTAGTGAGATTCAAAATTGGTCGCCAATGAATGCGAATGCTATACAAACATGTAGGTATTTAAATCGCCTACGTCATTCTTTCCCGGCCGCTAGCATTCGGGATTTCCAATATCTTTTTTTTAGTTTTACTCTACAGACAGCCAATCAATAAAAAGGATTTGTTGACGTCGAGTCTCGACATTTGATGCCTACGATGGAGACACGTAGGCACGACCGAAAATGCAGAAAAAAATAAAAATTGGATAACGCGTACATATGCACACTTAAGTACTATCGTGCATTGCTGAATATACAATATTATATGATTAATAATAATAATTAATTATAATTGGATAACTTATATAGCGCCGTTTCCGCGAATACTCATCTCAAGGGCGCTTTAATTACTTACATAAATATACATTGACGAAAATAGATACTAAGGCCCAGTTTTCTGTCAAAAGTGTCAGTTTTACAATTAATAACTGATCTTTAGTAGATGTTTTGATAAAAAGCATTTTCAAATTCTCAGCATTGTGAAGAAAGTCATTGACTCACATTGCTTGTTAGAAATACAACGTGGCAATCGCTATCAAAAAGACTGCATGTATGACCTTCTCTAAAACATCCCAAACATGTAACCTGACTGTTACATGTTTGGGGTGTTTTAGAACTAGCAAAATCTACATATGTGATCAAAAATATTTTTAAGGAGTTGGAAATCCGGAATATTGTTAATCACAATCGTGTTATTAATATTTTTTAAACTAGCTAAACGCCCAAGCTGCGAAAAATAAAACATATGGATATTTTTTTGGGATGAGACAAAAATCCGACATCAATAAAATACACTAATATACAAGAATCATAAACAAAATTCGTGCTATTGACTAGTACGAGGTCTATATTAAGATCAAATATGTCCATAACAGCCTTGCGAAATAAATCAAATTTATTTAGCAAATCTAGTAAAATCACAATACTTCATGTTAAATATTCTTTAAATATATACACACTTAAATTAGCACAAACTTTGCACAAATAAAAATAAGAATATATTTTGATGTTTAGTGTCCAATTACATATCCACCCACGGGACAATGTATTGTTATATTTAAAATATGTGCCTTTAAAAGCTGCAATTACCATTCTTGGAGGAAGCGAAGGGGGAACTTGAGGTCATTTATATAAGCTAGATGTAATTTTGTACAAGGGGTTGCTTGTTCCAAAGTAAGATGCAATTTTTTAAATTGAGTGAGGTTAAATGCGCGAGAGGCAATTCAGTGAATTTAAAAATTCATGAGAGAAAAGACGTCCATTAGATACTTTTAGAATTTAGTTTAAGTTGTAATATTTATTAGGTTCAAAATATTAATTTTTTATGTACCTGTGTTACTTCGATCTAAGAAAACATGTGAAATTTTTACTTTTAAGAATATATACACTTAATAAAAAATAATATTTTGATAGTGTCGACAACTCGAATGAAATAATATAAAATTTGCGCACATTTCTCCATATTCAAAACTATAATCTAAATAATAAGTAACGTCTTTTCATTTTAATAAATTACTAGTTACTACTTATATCGTCTGTTAAAACATAAAAGAGTATTCTAATTATTATATTATTAATTCTTTCTGTTCCGTCTTTCTGTTCGTCACAAAGGGAAAATTCAATAGGAAAAATCTTTAGAAATGTGGATGTTTGGTCGCATTATTACGAACTTACATATATAAGGTATTTGTGTTAATATAAAGAGAAATCTACTAATATTAGAAACTTCAGTAAATCGAACAGACGCAAATATAAAAATTGAGAATGCAATTTTTGCTGATTTACTGTAGGTATTAAAATAAACTATTGCGATACTTTCATCATTCACATTCAAATTACTGAATTCTTCAGATCCTCAATTGAAATGCAGTCGGCTCGGCTGTGGAATGCACGAATATCATATCATTACAGATCACAATTTTCTTCTGAAGCAGACTATAGCAATTTTACCATTTCCAAAGCATATTTTAATCTTCCCTTGTCCCCATCCATCTCCTACTCGTCCCTTTATCATGGATCTAGTTTTTTCACAATAACATTGTTTACCGTATTATAATACTAAATTATGCGTTGGTTGAAAGAAATTACTACTGGCAATAAAACCGCTATTATATTAATGTGTATAATAATTGATAATTGATATGATGATGATATAAATGATAATAATAAAAATAACAAAAATTGAATAAATAAACAAGTAATAAAATTTTAATATGTTTTTATACGTTTTCTTTGCATACATTCGTAATCGATTTTTTAACATAACTCCAACAGTATTTAAATTGTTAAATTTTTGAACGATATGTTCTTCAGTTATTTCTGTGGCTCGTGCTTGCGAGTGTCACGATTATCAATTTTAACCGAAATGGTGACCAAACCATACTGAAAATGATTTAATAATGTATAGTCATCCACTTTACATAATTTTTGAAAGTTTCAGAGCTCTAGTTAGTTGGAACGTTGATGAAAAATAAATTACCTGATTCCACTACAACAAATAACAGAGAGTTAAATAAAAGCATGTAAAAATACTTTTTACAGGTGGCGAATACTTTATTACATGATTCTTTTCAAAAAACGTTAAACTATTTTTTTTATGTTTTATGGGACTTTGATTACTAAAAATTGATTGAGGTATTTAGTTGGTGGTATTATGCATTTGCAAGACGACACCAAATTTAATACCTCAGAAAGCATTAATGAAGCTTTGATGGCAGAAATTACGATATTATTGTTTAAAGATTTTGTCTATAGAGATCAATTTATCACTGATTCAATTATATATTTAAAGAATTTGATAACAAACATTCTTACTGGGGAAATTGCAATCTTCCTCCGAACCACCGCGCACCGGTGTGAGTACCCCAGGAGTAAAGATGGGTCGTTCATAGATTCATAAATTCTAAATCTCAAAATCGATGAAACCTTTGGAAATCGAGAGAATCCTCCCCCTCCCCCAAGCAGCGAAAATTTTCGTTTTTTTTGTGAAATTATGCGTATTAAATTAATTTTTAGAAATGCTACCCCCCCCCCTCTCCTTCCGACCCCGACAGATTTTATTTTTTGCGAAGTTGATGTAGTAAAATGAGATTTCGATGGAAACTGAAAGCACCCGATTCCCGCGGATTTGAGTGAATGATAAAATCTTCGGAAATCGAAACAGTACCTCATTCCATGGATTCGAAAATTTTGGTAAATTAAATGATAAAATTAACAAATTTACGGAAACTATAAGCACCCCCCCCCCCCTTCTTCCATGAATTTGAAAACTTTGGGACGTTGAACGATGAAATATTGGGTTTTAAAATTCGGTTGCGGCTGAAAAATTTATTGATGGGTAAGTGAACAATTCACCTACAGAGGTTGAAGAAGATAAAAAAACGAAAATTCAAAGAACTACTGAAAGATTCAAAGTGAACAGTTTACTTGACTGAACGATTCGGTAAACGACAGTTCTGTTAACTGAACTAAAATTCCCATCCCTACCCTGGAGCAATGAAGCGTTTATCAGCGTTCTATCAACTTCTAAAAGCGTGATGGTTCTCTGTTAGCATTTCTCGGTACAACAACAACGCATTATCTTTACGGCGATGAACAGGAAACTTTTGATAAAGCAGCTAATGGTAATACCAACCTCACGTACTTTCAAACGAATTGTGATGATGCATTTATAAACCGAAACAAATTATTGTTGTTAACATGAGGAAAAAGCAGGACCATTTTTTTTCTTGCACTATTTATCTGGAACTTGATGACTTATAAGTCTTACAAGCCGGAAAAATTGACATTAGATGAGAAATACTTAAGGTTTTCCCTGCAATGTCACTGAAACATTGCAATGATTTAAATCATCACTAAAAAGACTGCAAAAACGAGCACAATGTATGGAAAATCACAAGAGTAATTAATACATGCCATAAGGTAAATAAAGAGGAAAATAATTGCGTAAACTGTGAAAATACAGTAAAATAAACAAGACTGGATGGAGCTATAAATGCCCTGTATATGGAAAGAAATAAGAAATGAAAGGCAAAAATTTCGTTTTTGTGAATAGGAACCAAACGGAGCACATAATTTATTTGAATATGCAATTTTACTAGCCCACAAAGATGAACTAGAAATATTATTACAATAAAAGCAAGAATGGTAATTTTAAGTGAATTGGTACGTTAGTATGGTAATGTCAAGTAAATAAGTGAAGAAAAAATGTAAATTACCTTATACGGAAGAGATACAAGATTGCGAAATAATTTTCTTATAGAAATAAGTTTCTTATAAATAAAACTATCTCTTATGTAATTACCCCTCCTGTGAGTCACACAAAGTCGGCTTACAGGAGGGGTAATTAGACAAATAAGAGATAATATTAAATTTGATATGAATATAAAATAAAAAGACTCGCTTTGGAATGAAATTAAAAAAATAAAAATAAATAAACAACGTATTTTGTAAAAAAAAACCTTTTGTTTATTGGGGCATTTTTAATTTTTCAAGAATATAAAATCAATTACATTAAAATGTTCCTTAAATACTTCTTCAAAGAGAGCAAATTGTTTTTGTGGTGACATTATTAATATATTTAATAAAAATATACTTTGTTTTCACCAGGTATTTATTGAAGATATCAACATGTTTCAGGGGCAATGGTACCTTCGTCAGAATACAATGTATACCAAAAAATTAAAAACCAAGAATCGAAGTACTGACATTAAAAAATAAAAATAAAATATGAAAAATTAATAATTAAATACTAACATGAAAACAATTTTAACAGCAAATAATAACAATAATTTATGTTTCTTAAATATATGCAAGGGGGACGTAACTCCGCTATGTCCCAGTCCCCTCGACCAAAGAAGGGGTTTAGCTCAGCTCTGTAAAATTTTATATTCTGTGCTAATAACACAATCTAACGCGTTTTCAGTTAATTTAATGAATTTTCAACTTTTAAAGATGTTGCTTGAATTTTTAAAGCAGCAGTTTCAGAATTGTGACAATACTTGCTAGTGTTATTTTGTAAAATGTTTTTTAAAGTATAGTTCCCAAACCTTTCACAACATGCGTGGGGAGTCGGTGTATGCAATATTAATGAAAAGGTCTACACAAAGGCGTGTACCAAAGTGGCGCTTAAAATTATTTTATTAATTTTTTGACTCAGCTGTAGTAGCGGAGGGACCTGCTTTTCCTTATAATGTTATCAGGTTCTTGTCAAAAACTGTTTTTTAGAATTTTACGTAAAAAAATAATTTATTTCAAACTCTAATAAATATGTCACTAAACTCGACATTATTTAATAGAAATATATCTGCCGAGGCAAGACTAGCGGTACTCAAAACTGGACTGGCAGAAGCGGGACGATTGTAGACTGAATGCGGTGGAAATGAGATCACTTACACAAATTCATTTACTATTGAGTAAAGAATGAATATGTTAGGAAATAATGTAAAGCTGATTAGATGGTTTAGACATGTTAAGCGAATGAATAAGGAATGAATGGTATGAAAATATATGACGCAAGTGTTGACGGCACCGGATTAGACGGACGGAAAGATGACCAGATTAACCAGACACTGGAAGATGGTCATGTTAGGAGCCTCAACAATTATTGAGCTTGTATGCGAAGATGTATGAATGTAGATGAGGCGAGATTTGTGTGTCAGGAAAAAAGAAAAAAGAGTTGCGCTCAATCCTCTCTTTCTACCGCCGCGCGGAAAAGCGTGATTGTGAGAAAGTTACTTTTATACACCGATTAAAATGTCATAATTTCCCGGAAACACAACTGAATATTAATTTTTTACAAATAATGAATCAGTGGTATGTGGCAGCATTGGCCAATTTTACCTTGATTGGATGTCGCGGTGGAGTAATAATTTACTACATTTGTAACTAGTTTCCAAAGTCGATACTTGATCAACAATTTAAACAAAGGCGTTTACGCGTGTAGATAAGTTTCCAACATTCTGCAATTTCACAGACAGTGAAATTCCTCGAAATTTATTACCGTATCTAATCTTCGCCTATGACAAGGCTCAAGAAATGTATATTTATATAAATAAAAATGTACGTGTTCATTTGTACAAAATCGCTAATCTCTGAAAGTTCTTCACCGACTGCCTTGAAATTTTGGCACAACGTTGCATTCAAATACGAAGATATGTTTGTATACTTACTTTGTTTTTATATACCTAATATTGATTTACATAAATAAAAATATAAATTTTCTATTATCCAAAATCATAAATCTTCTAATGTTCTTTTTGATACAACATTGCATTTGAATTCGCACAAAATATTTGAAAAAACGCAGGTTTACCCCTTTCAATATTGATAAATATTTAAATATAACATTTTTCAAATTCAAATTTTTTTATAACATTCGGTCGTCTTTGCTTAAATAAAATGTTTGAGCCGATGAGAAAGTGCAGCCAATCGTATCGCGATATCTATATTTAAATAAAACTCAATGTCTGTCTGTCTGTCTTTCTGCCTGTCTGTCTGTTTTTATATAAATCTACACCATTTGTCCGATTTTACTCAAATTTTGCATACTTATGCTTTAGGACATTTTCCCCTTCCATTCTACCCCTTCCCCTCCCACTGATATATTTTTGTTGCAAATCTGTACCGTTTGACCAATCGGACTCAAAATTTGGAAACTTATTCTTTAGGACCCGGCGGGAACATAGGCGACATTTTCCTCCTCCACTTTTAACAATGAAAACTTTGTGTCCCTCCACAAACTTATGTTTAACTAAATTCTTTACCTATGATGCAAATGAATAGCTATCAATATATATAAAAATGTAAATATTCGTTTGCTCAAAATCTTAAATCTCAGAACGTTCTTTACGGTTCACTTTGACCCACTGCTGCATTTGAATACGCGCATGTTTTTATATACCTACTACGTTTTTACATACCTACTATTATACAGATGTCACATCTGTGACTGTAAAAATATGCTTTTTTCGAAAAGCAGCAAAACTGAGTACCCAAAAGCATTGTAAAATTAAACATATTAGAAACGTGTGCTTTCTCTTTTCTCTCTTTTTCACTTCACAAGACTGAGCCACGGCAACGCGTGGCCGGGTACAGCTAGTATGTCAATAAAAAACTAGCAATAATATACTCGCTTCCATGGAATGAGATAAATTTCAGAGATTTAGTTTAGGTAAATTTCAGTATAGTGTACAAGTGCTGAGATTTTATCTGAAGATAACTCGGCCGTAAGTTTTTGTAAGAATGAGACAAAAACTCAAACCCGCGCATATGACTTCGTTCCGAAACGTGTCACCTATAACTTGAGAGTAAATATTTAGCATGGTTCTGAATTCTGAAGTAGACAAGCAAGTTATTAAATTGTCAATATTTATTCCATTTTAAATGCTGCTGGGGAGATTCCAGTTTTCTCAACTGATGAACGGAATATCACTGGTTTGTGAGCTGACATTTAACGTAGAATAAGCGTGAAGTGACATGAAATATTCCAATTTAATATACATTGATTTAATTTTTTGTTATCCTTTACTTATTTGCAAACCTTATCAAACCGACGATATCGGACATATTCCTTTCTACTCAAAATATTAAGTTTTATGATAACATGATTAAATAACAGACCTGAACTCTTAAACATGGTTTATATATCTGCAATCTGCACCTTCTAGGAAAATAAAAGCAGGTAGTAGGATTATTAATTGATATGGTAGTTACTTTGTGGTGCAATATGATTATTTTAATTTATTTATATATCTGCAATCTGCACCTTCTAGGAAAATAAAAGCAGGTAGTAGGATTATTAATTGATATGGTAGTTACTTTGTGGTGCAATATGATTATTTTAATTTATTTATATATCTGCAATCTGCACCTTCTAGGAAAATAGGAGCAGGTAGTAGGATTATTAATTGATATGGCAGTTACTTTGTGGTGCAATATGATTATTTTAATTTATTTATATATCTGCAATCTGCACCTTCTAGGAAAATAGGAGCAGGTAGTAGGATTATTAATTGATATGGCAGTTACTTTGTGGTGCAATATGATTATTTTAAATTAAACTGAATTGAACTTTGTAATGCACACACGATAAGTAAAAATTAACACGACTTTTTATTTCGAGAGGATCAGTCCCTCTCATCATCAGGTAAAATTTATAACTAACCTAAATACAGAAATTTTGTCATCTTATTTGAGTAGAGTAACGGGTCGCGGAGCAGTGGGGGTGATTTTTTGTGTGGTCTTCAAGGGGAAAATACTGAGAAGCAAGTTATTTCATATAGTGGGATGCGTGAAATAACATGTAGAGATTGTGATGGTAAATACATAGGCCAAACTCACATAAATCTTAATATAAGAATAAAGGAACATCGCCGTTGTTTAAGAAAAAACAATTTCTCAGAATTCGCCGACCATGTAATTAATACCAACCATTCTTTCGATAATCCCAGACTAAAACCACTACATTCAGTTCTTCATAAAGCATTGACAATGAACTGTTTGGAAACCGTGAAAATCTAAAAGAACTTGAATTCTGAGAAAACACTCATAAAAACATCACATTCTTACAAAAGTCTCCGCTTCTCAGTATTTTTTCCTAATTTTATGTATTTCATCCTGTGACAAAATTATCTTCACAAATACAGATTTAAAAGTACGAAACGTTACTTTTAATTTAATACTGAATATTTAATATGAAAATAAAAACACTTATGAGGGCATTGATATTGAGGGCCCTTTAGAAGCCGTCTAAAACAATAAGAATCTAAAACAATAATTTATTTAAAATATTTGAATATTTAATGTACCTACCTAAGCACATTTTCAAATACACTAAAATGTTTTCATCGGTTTTATAAACCTGTAGTGATGTACTGCAAAAAGTCAACACCGACTAGTTTAATGAGACGTTATAATATTTTATACCAAGAACTGCCAGACATTGCATCGTACAACAACAGAGAGCTGTGTTGATTGTACGGGAAAATCATAATTAAATATATTCAAGAGAAATGCTGGGTCAGCAAACTCATAAATAATAATGTGAGATATTCAATATTGTCTACTTAAAAGCCTCTCTTAAGATTACTTATTTATACTTGCTTACCATCACGCCGTTTTCCTTGGGGGTAGGCAGAGAAGATAGACAGAAGATAGCGCCATACTCTTCTGTCCTGACATATAACTCTCACCTCATCCACATTCATACATTTGGGCATGCAAGCTCGACGGTTATTGAGGCTTCTAAAGGGACCATCTTTCAGTAACTGGTTAATCTGATCATGCCATGTCTTCCGCGGTCACCCTCTCTTTCTGGCGCGCTTAACACTTACATTATATATCTTTCTTAACATTCTTTCCACATTCATTCGCTCAACATGCCCAAACCACCCGAGCGACCCTGTTTTAATTCTATTAATTGTGTTAAAATCAGCTTTACATTCATTCCTAATATCTTCATTCATTCATTTTTATTTATTTTTTTAGTTAAAGAAAATAACGTGGGTACTTTAATAATATCTTCATGTCAGATTGTTAAAAAATGCTAGAGTTTGTTCACCTAGAGAAAGCTACCTACATACATTAACTTGAATGACTGTCCAGTATTCGTGCAATATCGTTAATTCGTTAGTGATCGATAATTAATTAAAAGTATTCACAAAAATGACTTATCGTTAATATATATAAAGTATACATTTTTTAAGTTTCTCTATACTTAATATATTTCTTAATCCTATGAATATGTAAATATATTTTCTAATTCTTTTAACTAATTCGTTAATGGGGTTGTGCCATTTTAACTGTTGATCGACGATTACGCCGAGATATTAAATTTATTTTTTTGGTTTTATGATTGAGCCTGAATCGTAGCAGGTTACAGTTTTACAATTGTTCATGTATAGTAATTTTTACATCAGGAGGAAATTTTTGATTTTCATTAGAGAAAAGGATGTAATGAGTTTTTTCCGGATTTAATGATAGTAAATTACTGTCGAACCAAGATTTAAATGTGTTCATGCCGTTGTTTGCATGTTGGTTTGTGGTGTTCCAGTCGTGTCCGTTTACTATAATGGTAGTGTCGTCAGCGTATGATTAATTTTTTTTTTTCAGTTTTAGGTTGAAGATGTCGGTTGGAATTACAAGCTTCAATTAACAATGTTGTTATTTTCAGAATATGGCAGATTTAAATGGGTAATTTATAGTAGGTCATCGTTATAAACGCCCAATACCACATACATGAATACCGATAATCAAATTGAATTGCAAAAGCACTTCTCTACAATCAAAATACCTTACCTACCTTCTTACCAGAAGGATTAATCGTGAAACGAATAATCGATTAATTCATATTTTGGATAGAAACCACAACACAGCTGTATAATTTTTATCTAAGTCCTGATAAAAAATGTTTAATTCACGTACTGTCATTTTATAAAACTGATTTACATAACTCATACTCGAATTGTTCATTTTTCGAGTACCAAGAGCAACAAAGGAAAAAATTTCGAGTACCAATAGCAACATTTTTTTCGCTATTTGTAAATAAAAATTTATTTACGCGTTATACAGTATTATTTTTCTTTAAGGTACCAGTTTAAATAAAATTAGATTAAAATCAATTTAACAACGGTGCACTATAGTAAATACCAAGGGCGTGCAGTGAGAACAAGAAGCCTAACTTTTTTCAAAGCATGTTTTTTTAAAAGAAACCGATATAGAATATATATCTCGTAACATTCCAATCACAATAAGTAACGTTTTATTTAGATTTTAATGTTTGATAATGTTCTGCCAGATAAATATTTAATTATGTTTTTTTTTTCCAAATATATGTTTAAATAAAAGTCATGCTTCTTGTTCTCACTGCATCCCCCTGGTAAATACAAGTATTCCAATTCAATGATAACCTAATTAATCAAACTGAAAAAATATCGTATCGCATATATGGCTTTCGTACAACTTTATATAACTGTTACTCACTACAGTTCCATTTTCTAATAAAATACTTCACTTCTCAACTAGCGTTCACAGTAAAGTACTTCACAATCACAAAAAGCGACAAAAATAAAATATTTTTCATCGCTTCAGTACATTTCCGTCCGAAATGTTTCTATAGTTATCAATATTATTTCATTATTTACTACAAAATTTGTTATTATTTTTCATGATATTTTTAATAGCACTGTCGTTGATCGACGGTTTTTATATTAAATAAATACTTAGAAACGTAAAATGGATGTTTTAGAGACACTTGAAAATAATCGAGCCACTAAAAATGGAAACAACCTTATAACTATTCGAATCCCTGCATTGTCTCCATTAATTAAAAAAATACTGTTGATCCGATACCTTTAATTAAATTAACTATGTATTTACATTAATTATTCACCTTACTTAAAAATCATCTGGATCAAAGTCAAAGTCAAATAGTCGTCAAGAAATTTCTGATTAAACGCGAAAAATTGAGAGGTCATGGACATAATATTAGCATTAGTACGATGTTTTATCGATCGAAAGAGACCGAGTTAACTTAAGGCCGTAATATGGAGTGGTTGCTAGTGCATGATGTCTGTGTCCATTTTTCTTCGCCAATCATTAACTTTGTAATTCAACTTAACTGTTTGAAACTAAAACCACAGGATCGCAATCAAATCAATTAAAGATGATTGAGAGACTGAACAAAAATATCATAAACAAGTCAATTTATAATCCAAGTTAATTTTCCTATATAATATATAGGTACAATAACGCCTACGAATGAAATTATTAAAATTAAAGTTTAATGAAAATAACTTTTTTCACCTGCCTCTTCCACGTAATTAGTATTTGGAATCATTTCTGTTATTTTGCCTGAATCGAACGCACGATTAAAAAAATAATCACGAAATTAACCAATGAAGGTGGTAGTTATTTTACAAAAAAATGTCCTTGAATACTAAAAATCTAAGTCACAAACAGATTAGAGTAGGTACATATTAATGGTTTATTTTGTATGTTCAGTGCGAAGACAGTTGAATGTAAAATTAAGATATATTATAGATGTCTCATAGAGACGAAACAATTTTTTTTTATATGGGAAAGTAGGTATGGAGAAAGGCTTACGACCTATCGGCTAGCTTTAGTGATCACTTTACACAGTGTAACATTCACTAACCACTACTATATCCATAACATTTTTGGAAGTTGTATATATGTTTAACTTGCACACATTGTTTAGTACGTGAATTGTATTTTTATTACCGCCACCTGCAGTCCAAAACTTTTCCATTCTCATAAGCCAAAACATGTGTCGCCATTGATAATGAGATATCTATATTTTTATTGGAGTTTTTAAAGCAAAATTCTTTATATCTGCATATGATATTCTTCAGAATTATTAACATTACGCCTTAAAATTAGTTCACCAGTTTTTATATTATATTCAGAATATTTTTAGTATTTACAAAATTTTCAAAATCATAATACGGGATTTTATCCACAAGGGCATCATTAATTAAGATATATTATAAATGTCCATATAAACGAAACTATCCATTTTTTTTTATATGGTATGGTATGGTATAAAATAGGTATGCAAGTCTTTGTTTAGGGAAGGAAGGTAGTAAGTCCTATGAACACCCAAAAAGATTTCCATACCTACTTTTCCACATAAAAAAAATAGTTTCCTCTCTATAATACATCTAAAATTTATCTTGATTAATGATGTCCTCCTGTGGATAAAATCCAGTGTTGTGTTGTTAAAAAATTTTAACACACTCAAAATATTCTGAATTTATCATTTAAATAATTTGGTTTGTAATGATTGATTCCATTTGAATATCAAATATCAAATATCTGCTCGTGTTATTATGGTACTATTCCAATTGTGCGGCATACATCATTTATCCCTCGAAATGATCATGATAAATGCCCTTGTGCATATTGGGTAATACATTTATTACTGTCAAATCAGAGAATACAGTAGTGTAAGCCTTTCGTGTAATATTTTTAGGAGTTCCGACAGCAAACACATTTTTTATAATAAATATGCAATATTAAGATGCTTTTCGCCTTAGAATTTTTACATGAAGAATGGAAACAGAAATTGCTTCACCCAAGCAAAAGACAAGTAATTTTTAAGTAAGAAAAAAGTCAAAGGGCTCTAAAAAAAAGATGGAGCGTTTGGAGAAGAAACAGGGTCTGAAATTAACAAAAAACATTCTAGAGAATATCAAGATGTATTGGAAGGAAGTTAAAAAGACCCGAAATGGTAATATAAGCGGCAATCAAAATGAAATAAAAGATGTTTTTGAAAAAACATCTGAGAGTTACGGAAATGTAACCAAGGATTCTTGTGAGGTGCGTAGGAACGACGAAAATCGTGTGAATGATATAAGTTTAGAAGCAATTCAAAGAACGGCTGAAGCACAAGAAGAATGGCAAGGATGTGGGGTAAGACAATGTTTTTGACAAGACAAGACAAGCCAAGTGCATAAGCCAAAGACCAGTAATAATCTCGTAGTTCCATAGAATCTTCAACCATTGTTGAGAGGAGAGCCGCATTCCAATGGAATGGAGAAGGGTGCTATTGTCATGCGACTATCATGACTGCGCAAGTTATCGCGCCATTTTCCTATTGAGCTTTATTGGTAATATATATATTGGGAGAATTTTGATCGAAATAGTAAGGATGATGACAAAAGAAAAAGTATGGGATGTACAAGGAGCATTTATGAGTGGAAGAAGATGTATGGATCAGATTTTCGCACTACGCCAAAAGATGGAAAAGTTGTTGGCAAAGAATTAAATAAAACTTTTTTGTGCCTTTGTGGATCCGCAAAAGGTGTACGAGAGAGTGATAAAACGAAAGTATTGGAAAGTTTTGTCTGCATACGGGATGAATGAAAAACTCACACAGGTAATTGCATCCCTGCAAGAGGATGGTAGTGCTCGTGTAAAAATTTATGGGGCATTCAGATCATTTTACCAGATAACATCAAACACTGATGCGTAATGTCAATATGGTTTTTCAACCTATAATTCTACAAAATAACCGAAGGGATTTAAAGTAGGAACGAGAATAGATAAACTCACCATATCCTGTTTTCTATACGCAGACGATGCAGTGTGGTTGATAGTGAAGCTAGTTTGCTTCATTCCTGGCGGCTAGAACGTCCGATCTATGTATGGATGTAAATCGTGATGAATGTTATCAAATAGAAAGTCATCGAAAGAAAGAAAGAAAAAGAAAGTCGAAAGAGAGAAAAGAGTGACTAGTATATGTATATAGTATCATTACTCAGAGTGCGCACTCTCCTTCAAAATGTTAAAATTACGTAATTTCAATCCTCAATAAAGGTCGCACGTATTCAAAATCATCACCTCTTTATTAAAGTCCGCACATTTCTTAACATTTTATATGGTTTTTCTATGGCTTTGCAATTAAGAGTCATACTGTTATGGCTGCGTATACGTATTATCGAATTGTATCACATTTTCAAGGTACGCGGATACCTTAAAATTGACTTTGATTTTTATAGTTACTCAATAGCTGTTCTAATTTAATTATCCACAACATTTTTAATGTTTTTTTTAAATGAATGAAGATATTGACGTGCTGGGTGGTAATTTTGAAGCAAACATCGATCACGTCAATGATATTGACAGACTCACAGTAAAATGATGTTATTTGAGAGATTTTGAAAATTCTGTCGAATGTTGTAGTGGCCGCGAACATAAACTGAGAAAGAAAGAAAGAAAAACTCTTTCTTGAAGACTAGTAATGTCTTTTTTTTTCAAATTATGTCTTCATTGATAATCGCTGCTTTTCTGTTCCTCTCATATTCCTGTGCCTCACAGGAGAGCTTGAAAATATTTTGCTACTTTTATTGAATGATATGTAAACTCAACACGATTTTAAACATTTTCTACATTCAAACAATATTTTAAGTATGGATTGCACACGTGTTAGAGTTGTGTTTAAAGAAAGATAATTTTTTTTTAAATTATCATAACCTTCTCTGGTACCGCGGCAAGGATCTCGTAGATCCAGTAACGAGAAAGAGATCCAGAACCAGAGCGGCCTCCGTAGTCCAATAGTCATGACACTGGCTTCTAATACCCGAGGTTTACGGTTCGATCCCTGGTGAGGCCATGTTACATGTATGTGATTTTATCAAGTCTGGATGTTTTTGTGAAGTGTTTAGCTACTTTAATTGGGCTTCATGGCTATAACACAGCTCCTTGAAATATACGGATGATTTCTTTTGAAACATATATATATATATATAACTTTCAAAAATTCGATGTGTGGATGTTCTTACAATGGAATTGTGGAACGTTGTATTGTGTAAAGTGATGACTTAAGCCAGCTCATACAGGTTGCAATCCCGGTACATCATTCAAAAAGACTTCCATACATGTTTCTCATATATTTAGCTTCGTCTCATAAAAACAGATTAATCTTAATTAGATGAATTTATAGTTTTAATTATAATATTCGCTTAATTAGAATATCTAAAAGAAGTGAAAATGCTTTAAGTTATAAAGTAAACAAATAGTAATACATTTGGTTTTGCGTTTGTAAGCTTCTGAGTGTCATGTTTCATTAAATTTTTATGAAATCGTCTAAATTCGTGGTGCGCTGGGAGTCATTAAGGGCTCCACGTTTATTTGCTCCACTTGTTCTCAATCGGTGAGACTTTTTATAGAATGTTACCGACCGGCAAATGTTTTTGAATGTACGTTGAACTCAAAGACCCATTTTACAGTCCCAGTCCTCCACTAAGAAAAAAAAAACTAAAAAAGAAATTGTAAAACACATTTTTTGATCATGTAAATGCTACAAACTAAAAGATTTTTATGAGTCACATATTTATACTTCTTTGTTATAAAAATTAAAAGTTGTAACTTGTCCAGTTTCAATAACAAATTGAATCACAATTTTAAATTGTTAGAAATATTTTCTCCTTTTTAGTATTGTTTTTTCTAAAGCTTGTTTTTTCTTTAAATGTAATATTATTGTTATACTTTGTATGTAACACTAAATAACATTAGCCAGCATCACGGGAACACTCTCGCTCCGACACACTTTATTCTCTCTGTGACTATCTATGCTCCTTCTTCTCTTATAACAGTAAATATAACGCGATCATCGTATTCTTAAATAAAAGGGATTTCAATTAGTTATCTACCTGTTTAATTAGCAAATACAACAATTATTCTCTACTTTTAGTCTTTGTCACATAAAATCTTGTAATCAATTCGAATAGGGAAATTTCACATATTGCAAATACCGATGAAAATGTATGAAATAGATTCATAAGGATTAATTATATTCTGTGAATCAGTATGCATAACACGGGGAAATGTTATAATTCATAATTTTTATTATAAAAATCTTTAAAAATACTACTTTATTAAAACGCACATGATTGGTCATGACGCATCAACTGGCGCGTTTGGTATAGTGTCGTAGTATTTGTAGTCGTAGAGTATCTGGGTGGACCTCCTTCCAATTAAGAAAGACAATCGAATTAGTACGTGTAAGCCTTGCGTACGACGCACATTGTTTTCTTGTATTGGTGTTTACGGGTATAAACACCAACACAACGAAACCATGTGCATTTTACGCATGTTGTTTTGTTGTATTGTTAGACATATTTTTCATTTTGAACAGATTCCCGTGATATTAGCGAAAAGTCGTCAAAGCTTCATTTGACATTCTCGTAACGGTCGATTACTTCCCGAATAAAAATGGAGTAATAAAAATAAGTGAATTAATAATTCAAAAGAACCAAATAACTATCAAATATTGACGACCTATAAAGTGGCTGCGATAGTAAACTTGGTAACATGCTGTCCGCGTAAAGTCCACTGCTTCGCTGGTTATGTCGTTGGTAATGTCACACTCGTCAAAAGTCAAACAATGACTCTCGCGTGGCACTCGCTTTGCCTTTTTACACGGATCATCTTGACTTTTGAATGTTTGAGACCATTCTACACATTTATAGTAATTACTCGCCACTTCCAGTGTTTACGAGAATGTTCCACAAGATTCCAGAGTGTTATAGAGTGTTCGAAAGATGGTGATAGTGCATAATTCCGATTCCACCATCTTGTTACAACATATATTTAATTTTACGCAATTCGATAACATTGATTTCTACAATCAACACTTGCGCAAGTAATATTTCCGCTGTTCACAGTGAATCGCCGTCCAAATAAGAGTCCTTAAACCATTTTCTCGCTAAATAGTTTTTGAAGATTCTAGTAGTTATGTCTCGCCCAGTTAGGTACCTCATACTTTCTTATATCTGACAAAATAAATCGATCAGAAATATCCCCAAACATTCACGATTTCAATTATGTTCTTGAAGAGTCGAAACATGGCATTTTCGTGATGAAACTAGGAAAAATAGAATTAAATTTTTCATCATTACCGAAAAATGGTTCGAACCATTAAAATATAAACGATGCTTTTTAGCAAATTATGAACTGAATGCTATATTTATATATTTCAGTATTCATGGCTTTCGCATTGAAAATTTCTAGTCCGAAATAAATGAAATGTCGCGAGAATTATAAAAAACTGTGTTAAGAACTGGCCTCGATTTGCACGCGTGTTTTGCTTGAAGAACTTTGGGAAAATGCTTTGGTGCTTTAGCCGCAATCTATAAATCGATAACCAGCCGACATGCGAGCTTTTAGTGGCTGTTATTCTGTTGAATCTACTCCATTACGTGGAAGGCAGTTCTAATACTCACTAAAAAAAGAACGTAGACTTTGTTACTTTTCAGGTAAACAGAATCCAGAAATCTTATTATATTATATTAGGTCCTTACATATGAAATTGACGTTTAGTATGGGAGGAACATAAAGTCGATTTTTTTTTATTATAATATATTTATTTAATCAAAGTATGTACCATTGCTATCTATGCACTTTTGCCATCTCATAGGTAGTTCATCGATCCCTTTACTAAAAAAACCATTCGGAAGGGAATCAATAAAATCTTTGAAGGCGGTTTGGACTGCCCCATCGGAGTTGAATTTTTTTCCTTTGCAAGAAGTTATCCAAATTTCGAAAAAAATGGTAATCTGTTGGGGCAAGGTCCGGAGAGTACGGTGGATGTCTTAGACATTCCAATTGAAGCTCCTCTAATTTGGTAGCCGTCTGTTGTGCAGTGTGTGGTCTAGCGTTATCATGATGCAGCAGTGGCCTAGAGCAATTAACCAGCCTCGGTTGTTTAGCAGCTTTCTTTTCCATCATGGTTTGCAGTTGCTGACAATAGACATATGCCGTAATCGTCTGGCCAGATTTAAGATTTAAAATCCCTTCATTATTGTGCCGGTTGAGTAATGCAACGCAGCAGTCAACGCGCGTTTGTTGATTTGCTTCACTCAATTCGTGAGGTACCAACCTTTCAAGCTTTTTCACCTTACCAATTTGTTTCAAGTGGATTAAAACAGTTTTATCACTAACACCGCAGCCTGCAGCTAACTCGGATGTGGTTTGCGATGGATCCGCTTCCACAATAGCCTTCAATTCTTCATTATCAACTTTGGTCTCCGGCCGTCCACGGGGCTTGTTCTGCAGGTCGAAATTTCCAGAACGAAAACGTTGGAACCAAAAACGCACTGTGTTTTCTTTTGCGGCACCGTCGCCATACACATCATTAATCCTTCGAGCCGTTTCTGCAGCACTGGTGCCACGGTGGAACTCGTACTCGTAAATAACGCGATATTTCAAGTTTTTCATTTTGTAAACTGAGTCTCGCAAAGAAAAAAACAATTGAGGAAAAAACAAATGAATTATAATTTTCAAAACACAAATACATGAGTAAATAGCTGTAAAAATTTGGATTTGGAATTCCTAACCAAAGAGAAGATATTTGAGATCAAATTTGCCAGTACGGTAAAACGTCAATTTCATATGTAATGACCTAATATAATACATCCTAAAATATCTAAACTCATATACAGATTTAATTATTATTTTTAAAAAATTGAGAAATGTACGCTCGGTAGAATTTTTTGACGTGATTGTGAATTATATTTATATATTGGTTAGAAATGTATATTAATACATGATTCGACACCTATTCTGATAATAAATATAATTAATAACATTTTAAAGAAGTTAAATTATTCATATTTGTTTTAGAAGTATTACAATTGTAACTATTGGTTTGTGAGACCTAAAATAAGATATAAATGTCTGCAAAACGACGTCTCACGACGATTCGAAGACATTTATCGCCGCAGCATCGCAGACATATGATGTGACGAATCAAAAAACGAGTGCATTTTCAAAAATAGTCCAAGTGCCTACCCACTGGTTTATCGATTTTTTGACAAAAACGGTTCCGTATTCAAATGTTTCGAAACCAAACAACTTTGGCAGTCGCATTGAACGTCTAATGAATGAATGTGTTTTTGTCTTGAAAACGAATAACTAAAAATTACATCGGTTTTTGCAAAAACTTCGACAGTAACATGAAATCCTAATACACATCTAAAATCGTATTTCAATTCAATTCAACGCGTCGAAAGAAGATAACGCCAATAAAATATTAGTTTTGCGTGCCTTTATATATGCGGAATTTAGTTCAGGTGCAGATTGGGGTATTTATATTTTTGCGAGGTCCAAGAATGCAGTTGAAAAAAATTGAATTGCTTTCAATAAAATAAATATTTATATCGGGGGAACAGGTGAGTTATACATCGTGGGAAGGCCCTAAACGATATTTGAAAAAATTTGAGAAGTTAAACTTTAAAAGATTGATTGTTTCGACGGCGAGGGATCGCACAAGTTTAATTTAATAAATGATATATTATTGCCCGAACGGTACTTGACGTACATTTATTTTAAATAACGATTAATTTTTATTAATTAAGATAAATTATAGATGTCGCAAAGAGAAGAAATTATTGTTATGGGAAAATATATATGGAATTATTTTTTGGACATACAGGCTTCCGATCTATCATGAGGCTGGCTTAAGTGATCACTTTACACAATGTTACTTCACCAGTTCCACCCTGGATTGCCACACATCTATCAAATTTGGAATTTTATGTTTTTTATATAGCTTGTTTACTTTATTTTAATACAACTACGTTGTCGCCATCTATGGTTTTAAAGTTTGTCAGTCCCATAAAACATGTACAGATGTCACCGCTGATAAATGATACTTCTATATTTTTGGATTGGAGCATGAAGCAAGCAAGCTCTTCTCACGCGTATATAAAGTTCATCACATGTATTCATTCATGTTATCCCATTTACCATATAACGGTATCCCATATACCTTCGATATCTATAATTTATCTAAATTAATGATCTTCTTTCTGGGGACGAAATCCAGTAATTGTGTTCTTTGAACACACTAAAAAATTTGAAATACTAAAAAAATATTGATTCACCTTTATTTTAGGAATTTGTTTGATTGAGTACTTGTTCTTGTGTAAATTGTTTTAATTAGGTTGTACTATAATTTTAGAAATCCTTTTGCTTTATAATAAATAATACGACGAACGACGAAAATTGGCTTTTTTATTTTTAATGAGACACGAACAGAGTACTGAGTAAAAAAAACATATAAAAACAATTCATTACTTATTTAAAACTCAGCCCACTATCCCAATTACAAGTGTCTTTGACCTGCTCCAGCAACATGCATATGTGTATTTAGTGTATCAATGTAGTATGATATATTGAATATTTGTATTGAATATTTAAATAAATAACTGATTTTATGTTATTTATATATAAAAAAAGACACTTGTATAAGACCATTTTTTAGTTTAAGCATGCACCACTATTTTCGAGAACTACAGGTTTTCTCACCTTTAGGAGAGAATATAAATATAATATTTTAAGTTTGTCCAAATTTTTCAAAAACACCGTATTGGATTTTATTCCAGGGAGACATCATTAATCAATATATATTATAGATGTGTCATAGAGATGAAATTATGTATTTTTATGAAAAAAAGACTTCCATGTCTACCTTCCCATAAAAAAATAATAATTATGTCTCTTTGAGACATCTATAATATGTATATCTTGAGGATATAAACGTTTATATTCTCACCTGTAAATGAGTTTAAGTCTACACTACTAATTTAAAAAAACCACATCTCTGGTTTTTTTAAATTAGTAGTGTAGACTTAAACTCAAAGATGTTCTTATACAAGTGTTTTATTTATAAAAAATCAATCACCAAAAGTTAATGCCAAATCAATAAATAATATGATTTTATGTGTTCTATGGGTTCAAGAAAATAGACGTTGTGTAGGTGTGATTTTTTGAATGATTATAGGGTATCTGCAAAAATATCAGCATCTTTATGAGGGTCAGCACAATACATATGTACGACACATTTTTGTGATGGGAGAAAAATAACCAGCATTATTGACATGTTGACTTTTTATGTCTCCGGTTTTTATGTCAGATAAAGAGAATCAATAATTTCACGGAATATGTAGTACTACAAGAGTTTGTGCATTATAAGAATGGCTCGTAGCTGAGAAGATTTCTGTGTTGACCACCTCTGTAGGACAAAATACGTAGAAACTATTTCCTCCCTTTAGATTCTTCCAACATGTGTTGTAACTGTAAGACGGTGTCCAAATATCTGATAAATATTTCAAGACACTTCATATTAGTGATACTTGAGAATTTTCTGACTTTCAGGATTTTTAAAATATATTTTAATTTTTTTTTTAATATATATTTTTTTATTATAAATATTTTTTTAATTTAAAGTTAATTATTCTTGGCACGTTTCATGGTTGCACGATTTTTGATTGTGTGAAGTGAGGTTGTATTTTTAACGTCCCTGCTACTTTTAAGGCAAGGTATTCTGAAAACGGTGACAGAGTTAGGTCCGTGCGGTTTCTTGTTTTATTGCACTGCTAGCTGCACCCAGGCGAAACAGCCATGGCAGCAGCTAATGGCAGCTGTTTATTTATCTGAATAATTAAGTGATGAATATCAACATGCAACATCAATCGCCACGCGCCCAGACTAATGAATTATTATTTGTATATAAATATTGAAAACATAATATGAACGAAATATTTGCTTCAAAATAAAGTTGACATAGATCTTCATCGGACAACGCTTTCATTATATGATATGGTAGATTCTCAAATAATTTTTTTCAATGCTTTGTAATACCTCATATTTATTTTAAGGCGGTATAATAAAAATTATGAAAAAAAATTAGAAATATAAAAGTAACATGCAGGATGAATACATAAACAGTAGTTTTACAGCTCATGTCAAAACAGCACCTTTCATATAGATATACAAAATAAGTGTCCAGCTGGAATAAATATATATTATATACACAAAAAATAGGATAAAGAGAAATGCAAAGAAAAAAAAACGCTAAAGGAAGTTGTTCAGTAAAAAGGAAAAAAAAAGAACAGAAACAAGTAAGAATAAAAGCACACAGACGCACAATCAATGTAACAAACTAAACAATTATAAAATATATGAATGGAAGAAATAGAAAAAATGCATACGATCTGTTATTTTTTTATTGCAGTGATGATCAATGATGATTTAGTTTACCAAGGTTTCAGAATTCTAATTATTTTCAGCAGAATACTCATCAAATACCCGACACTCGATATTACAATCCGAGGTATGATTTCATTTTACTTAATCAAAAAAGCAAATCAAGGAGTGGCCGCTGAAGCAAAGGACTTTGCTTTCCTCGTCTGCATCGAGATTCGCTTTTTTCGCAGTTTAACGATTAAGTATATATCATTGTAATCTCTAAAATAAGTAAATAGTAGGTTTAAATATGAATTTTATTTGATAGTCAATAAAATCTCAGTTATTAAAAAAATAACAATATATTCAAAATGAGTTTTTTCGCTTTTTCACAGAAGAACGAAGCTGTCATTATATTATATATAACAGTTAAATTAGTGATTGTGTACATATCAAAGCATTGTTGATTTCAAAAAGTAGTTAAACATGTCATTCGTTGCTTATATAATAGTTTTCAATTGTATTTTAAAGATGCCTTTCCACAATGATGAGTAAATAATATTAGAAAACAAACGACAAATACAAAATACAAAAATATTTATAAAAATAGTGTATTTTTTAAATTAACTAGTATTACATACACCTGACATGAACATCTGGATTAAAAGTGTTACTTTAACGTTTTTTTTATTATGGATTAATAATTGCAAAAGTCTATTAACAACAACACTATAGCACGGAATATTGAACACCGAAGCCGCAGTTTGAAATGTGGAAATTCAAGCGAATTCTTGCCAGTCTCCGGAACTTATCTTAGCCTTTTAAATGCCAGAGGATTTAAAAAAAAATATTAACACACATGTTAATTGAATGTTTAAGCAAAATAATATAAGGTTTGATCGTCAACAAAATGCTAAGAATTATCGTCCACAAACAGCAGATTGACAAAAACAGAATATATGACATTGAAAATTGTGTTTAATCCTGTTTAGTGATTAAGTTCAATGAATGGTATAGATGCGAAACGTGTGCGCACAAAGTAGATTTGTTTAGGAATTTACCACAAAATTATCGTATGGAAGAGGCCTATATCCATCAGCGGAGCGATGAAGCCTGAGGAAGAAGAAGAAGAAGACCGCATAAAAAATAGAATCCACGAATTTTCATAACATATTCGAATCCTTTCAGAAGCGGACATTCCTTACATCCGATATTCTTTACAAATAACTCTCGGCTTTATTCCAACATTCTTTACTGATAACTCTCGACTATCATATTCAGCGTCTGTCTTGTCTCATTGTCTTACCTCACTCTAAATAAACCTATTCACATTGCGTATAAAATGTTCATAAAGTAACATTTAACAAACTTTCTTTATAAATATCATTTATTAGCGTGAAACTGTTAATTGAAAATAAAGAACTTTATGAAATAAAATTAATAATCGATTTAAGCAATGCCACTCTATTAGCAGATGGTCTTCTGAACTTTCTAAGAAACATGCATTAGTGGGAAAAAATTGCTTGTCTTGCTGAAAAAATGAAAAAAAGTGCATAAAACATATAGGGCGAATATAATACGAAAATATTCATTGCAGCAAGACTGTCTTCCAGATTCAAGAAACTAATTTGCGCGTACACAATTAAAATTGAAACATTGATTTGAAATTTTATACAGAAACAATCGAAAATAAAAACTTTAATTGTAACCACGGATTACGGCTATAATTTTAAATCATTTTGTTCATAAGATAAGGAATATGTACTAATATTTGTTTCTATAGTATTAAATGCATATTTTTTTAATATCTTAAGTAATGCGCAGTTTTTTTTGCTTGAATACACTGCAGGTTTTTTATTTCATCATTTTATAAAATCTTTTTAAAAATTATTGCTTCGTTGCGCTTTACTCAACTACGTTGTTCAGGTTATTAAATAAATAATATGTATACTATAAAAGTGACGGCATTAAAATTAAAATGTGATCGCGGCCTTTAATGGCGACATTTAATGGCTAAAATTCACATTAAGCATCGTAGATTACTCTAAAGATTGTGCTATAATCATAGGTTAAGATTAATCGGGCTCAATGAAAATAAGAAAAATATAATTTTACAGAAATATATATTTTTACAGCAACTGTTTTCTCGAATTTCAGAAATGAAATTTTGAATAATATTGAATATTTTATATCATGCCTCACTATTTGTTTGCTATTATTCCTCTCATTTGTTTTTCGAAATTTAATAATTTTATTACTTCGCCTATATTTTATTTTATTTATTTAAGCTTACACAGTAAGTACAAAATTATAAACAATTTCTTTTTTAAATTGTTTAAATTTTTTATTGAAAATAAAATAAATACATACATGTTATGATGACAGTGAATATTACATTTTTTACACGTGTTTAACTGCTCCCAGAAAAGTTAAAACTTAGCATAATGTTAAATCATGAATGATAAGTATGTATAAGTCAATAAATGGAACAGTGTAGAGAAATAAAATAAATATCTGTGAATCATCATAAAATAAATATTAGTGAATCAAGTAGGTATACAAATTATTTTCGGAGTAAAATTATATTATAAATTAACTACCTATTTTTATAATTAAGATAAGAAATTACAGTCAAACCATTTTTTTATCGGATTTAGGTCTTGATTTGCATTTCTATTTGTCTTTTCCCATGAATCACCAGTTATCACAATAGCAGTATCTATCATCAGCATAAGAGTAGAGTTTTCCAGAAATTTTCAGCTGAAAAATCGCGTTCAAGTAAATAATGAATAGCATGGGTCCTAACACAGTACCTTTTGGTATACTGTATACTGTATGTGAAAACTTCCGGATCACTAAGCACATTATTTATAGGTATTAACAAATTGACTCAAACAAGAGTGTATACTTCTACTATACCAATTTGTGCGAGTTTATACAGAAGTAGTTGTGCGTAATACTAACGGAGGCTTTCCGTAAGTCTATAAATATAGCGATACATGTCTTATTTGAGTCCAGTGACGACATGATTAGTGTAGTTAGTTTGGCAATCGCATCAAATGTACCTAATTGGCCCCAAAACCAAATTGGTTTTCACTTAGAATATTATTTTGGTCAAAATATGCAGTGATTTGTTTTTTCACTACTTTTTCAATAATTTTAGCTATATTTGACATAAGTGAAATTGGTATATAATTATTACTTTCATCTGGGTCACGAGTTTTGAAAATAGGAGTAACAATGTTTTTTTCGTTATATGCAGGAAATATTCCTGTTTTAAAACTCACATTTATTAGGTACATTATTGGTTTGGCAATATAATTTTTCATTTGTTTCAGGAAGTGCAAAAAATATCTGTAATTTACAATGCTGCTGCACAATATAATATTCAATGTGCTTCTTCAATGTACAACTCCTTAACTAGACCGAGGTCTGTGCTTTAAGGAGACAGACTCATCCGTTGTATCCAACAGCGGAATCTAAAAAATAATAATATTATCAAAATGTTTTGTCGCAAGTTAATTTTAGCGGTGACAACGTTCGTGTCACCAGAGGGCTAAATGCTATCAACCACGTCTGTTTTAAATATCCTGTTAGCGATCTCCTTTTTGTTAGTGACATCCTTTTTTTTTTCCTTTTATAATGCGATGGATTTCCTTGGTTAGATGGATGATTAAAGTGTCCCGTAATAATAATTAAACGAAGGACGTTATTTAGTGTATACAACCATCACAGTTAGTATTAGAGGTTCATGTGTGGTCAGAAAAAAAGCTACCACGCTCTTGCGTTCCTCTTACGCTCTTGAGCATTCTCTCCGGACAAACGTCACCATACTCACACATACACACGCCCATGTGGACATTCGCGCATGCGCTTGTCATTCGTGCTCTTACGTACTCACAGATATCACATAAAATTAACTAACATAAAATTAAGAATATCGTCACGTGATAGAGAAATTAAACAAAAAAAAATATTTGAAATTTTATTTAACACGCAATGTCACTTTACACGAATTTAATCGCAGCAGTGAAATATTCCACAACTATTTATATTCACTTTAATTCACACACTAATTCTTTGAATTCCTTCTTGAATACCCACTCCTGAATAACTTGTCTCTCATATACTGATGCATGTTACTCAAGTCGCTCATGTTCACACTAAAAAACTTTTTACTTTTCGGTACACATGAAGAAAATGTCACTTTTTGACCAAACCAAGTATTCAAAATCAATACTTTGTCCAGTTTTAACTGACTGTTTTTTTATTTTTTAAATATTTTTCTGATAACTATTATGACTTGGCCTATCACCCGATTTCGGCTTGACGTCGAGATATTATATATGATATACATACATACATATATATATTATAGTATTATATATATATATTATATATATATATATTACTGTTGCTCGTATACAACATAGTTTATATATATATATATATATATATATATATATAATATATATCTATATATAGATATATATACATTTAATCTATTGTTCATATTCTTTATTGTCTTTCTATATGTAATTTTTTTTTTTTATCTTATATTTCTCTTATTTTCTTTATGTTTTATTTTTTAATTTTCTTGTATTGTAAAAGCCCACTAGGACGTTGATTAATAAATAAAAAAATAAAAATAAATATACATAAAAATAAGAACAGAATAGTGCGGCGTCCTATTCTTCCTGCTTTCGAAGGCACACGAAGAAACGGCATGTTACTTCCTTTTCTATTGCTCGTATACCCCGTACATAAAATAATATGTTTTTTTTCCAATTGAATGCATTTGAAATAATCTTCCCAATTAAGATTTGTCAAATATTACACGTTCCGTAATAGGTATTCATTTTATGTTTATTTTGTCGTAAGTTTTCAGATGATTATGATGATGATGATGAAGATGATGATGAGGATGTTGATAATGATGATGGTGATGATGATGATGGTGATGATGATGATGATGATGATGATGATGTTGATGGTGGTGGTGATGATGATGATGATGATGATGATGATGATGTTGATGGTGATAGTGATGATGATGATGATGATGATGATGATGATGATGATGATGATGGTGATGGTGATGATGATGATGATGATGATGATGATGGTGATGATGATGATGACGATGATGATGATGATGATGATGATGATGATGATGATGGTGATGACGATGATGATGATGCTGATGATGATGATGATGGTAATGATAAGGTTCTCTTATATATTTTTATGTTGTGTTGTAATATAATTATAACACTATATAATTAAATGTGTATTTATTATTTATTATTTATCCCGCATTACAAATAATATGAAAAATATGTCTTCCCTCGTTTCTCAGAATTATGCAATCAAAAATATCCCGGACGTACCTAAATCTCGTTACTGCATTTTTGCATCTGGTAACAATCGTGATGTCGCTAACAAGCAAAATTGAACAATGTTCTAAAATTACCGATATTGCAGTCCCGCTAAAAATACCAGGACAATAATATCACTTTTTTTTATCTCTCGTATGCTCGTATTTCTTTATAATATACAAAAATGACTAATTTATTATTAAGATTAATCTTCACTTTAATATCTTATCGTAACTTACATGATAATAATAATAATTAACTTATAAAATATTCAAATGTAGATAACAATTAGATTAACAAATGTTGATACTATATTAACAATTTTTATACCAAAACAAAAAAATTTATATCCAATTTGGTAGCATAAAATATGTTCTTTGTGTAAGATGTACCCAAATTTACCTTACCGATATTTTTCATTTAACATTTTTCGTAACATGGTGATTTTTTTACATGTAGGTACATAAAACTAATATTCTGTTGACCTCTATTTTCATCTTCACAAATGCGCGCTCTTTTACTCGAATTTCTAGTATTGAAAATTGTTCATGAATATTGAATATGCATCAGAGCTTACTGACAAACATTCGCTATTTTAGATTTCTCCACAAACACCAATCCCCCGTGAGATCAGAGAATCTATTTAAATCATAGATTCTGGAAATCTTTAAAAATTTACAAATTATTTATTTTGAAATATGCCTAACCAGCTTAATGGGCAATTGACCCATTTTGCTATCACCGTCATTCCAGGTGTATTCCATACACCTGGAAGCATAAACTGTCTCACAATTTGGGGATATTCCTACCATTTCTGGTTGATTATTTTTTTGGATACGATCTGAGGGGGTCTTCCTTTTCGTGAAAGAACTTGAAAAGTTTTCGAACTCTTCTACCAGGAAATGTCAAACAGAAGTCAAAATTTCGAGGGAATTTTTTTAAATTAAATTGACTCTTGTATGTTTCATAGGGAAGCGCTTATGTTGAAAATAAGATTCATTAATATTAACGCGTAATTTTTTCATACTTTCTTATTACATATATCTAAAAATTCTGAATTTTAGAAACTGAAATAAATATTATTTATTACTTACATAAAGATAGATCAAGTTTTTAAGTGTGATGTTTAGAAGTAACTTTTAGTCAGTTATGTATATTCGATTATCAAAATAAAATTAATATTTACTTTTGTCTCATTTTAACGAAAATTCAATTTGAAAATTTCACACTTAATAAAAAAACATTATTAATTAATTATATTTAACAAGCTGACTATTGTACCGTTATTAAAATGTTTTTATACGGCGATATTTTATAATTGAAAATATTTTGTAACTAGAACAGAAGTTTTTAAGGCAAAAATAAATAGGTACCTAAAACGGCATAAAATATTACCAATCAATATATAAACAGTGAACTATCGAAAGAAATCCCAGCCGTAGTAGGCATCAAACAATGATATATCTTTTTGCTTGAGCTTTTTCTTATTCAATATCATCATGGATAAGCTAATAGAAGATGTCCAATCAATGAGTCTAGGCTACAACATGGGAGACAAAAAGGTAGAAATAATATGTTATGCTGATGATGCGGTATTAATAGCCAACTCCGAAGACGACCTCTATGAAGAAGTAAGAGAGCAAGCAAACAAAGCCGCAACTGTTGCTGGATGCTTGAGAAATGCTGTCTGGAGAAACGAACACATGCTCAAGGAGAGCAAAGTGAAGATATATAAGACCTACGTCCGCCCAATCATGACGTACAGTATCGAGACAAGGGCTGACACTACCAGAACTAAAAATCTCCTAAGAACAACTTAGATGAAGACTCTCCGATCCATTGCGGGACTGACAATCCGAGACCGAGTGAGGAATTCAAAAATACGAAGGACTTGTGACGTCGAGGATATTGTCCGATGGGGAAGATCTAGAAGACGTTACTGGAGTGATCATGTGGGGAGAGCTTATTCTGAGAGAGTAATGAGCATAGCAGCGAACAAGCTTATGTCTGGTACATTGGTACATGGTAAGGAACAGAAATTACCTCTAGAGCACCAACTTAACACCAGACTATTCCTGTTCCCGCAGGAACTCCGCCGTGACGTTTAGCTAACTTTAATTTAAAAAAATCTCCAACAAGGAATGCGTATTTTTGTCAGGAAAACCATTTAATTGCTTCAAATGGATATGAAGGAAGAAATACTCTCGTCTTGGTTTCCTCCACATTAGTGCAGATGAAAGATTTTCTAAATTCAATGATGAAAAAAATATACGGAATTACATTGTATAACTGATTCAAAATCACATAATTATTTTTAATTTATTTTACACGCACTATGCATTCTAATTATAGACACTTCTGAGAAACGGTGGATGATATTTTAGAAAATTTTGAGTATGTCCAAATTTTTCAGAACAGTACTGGATTTTGTCACAGGGATATCATTAATCAATCAATATATATTATAAATGTCTCACATAGACTAAACTGTATTTTTATGGTAAAGTAGGTATAGAAGTCTTTGGGTGCACATAGGGCTTACGACCTATCGTACGGATGGCTTAATGATCACTTTACACAATGTAACGTTCGTCATTTCAACCCATGATAGAATAATACCATGTCTACTAATTTCTGGAAATCGTATATATTTAAACTATACGCCACATCTATAGGTCTCATTAGCGACATCTGTGATCATTTAAGGGGAATGAAAAAGCTTTGGTGCCAGCCGCGCTGAGGATTGTTACAACTCATATGTGAAACGTGGCGTATAATTTAAACTTCCAAAAATAAGTAGACATGGTATTTTTCTATCATGGCTGGATATGGCGAACGTTATACTGTGTAAAGTGATCACTTAAGCCAGCCGTGCGATAGGTCGTAAGCCCTATGTACACCCAAAGACTTCTATACCTACTTTCCCATAAAAATACAGTTTCGTCTCTGTGAGACATTTATAATATATATTGATTGATTAATGATATCCCTGTGACAAAATCCAGTACTGTTCTGAAAAATTTGGACATACTCAAAATTTTCTAAAATATCATCCACCGTTTCTCAGAAGTGTCTATAATTAGAATGCATAGTGCGTGTAAAATAAATTAAAAATAATTATGTGATTTTGAATCAGTTATACAATGTAATTCCGTATATTTTTTTCATCATTGAATTTAGAAAATCTTTCATCTGCACTAATGTGGAGGAAACCAAGACGAGAGTATTTCTTCCTTCATATCCATTTGAAGCAATTAAATGGTTTTCCTGACAAAAATACGCATTCCTTGTTGGAGATTTTTTTAAATTAAAGTTAGCTAAACGTCACGGCGGAGTTCCTGCGGGAACAGGAATAGTCTGGTGTTAAGTTGGTGCTCTAGAGGTAATTTCTGTTCCTTCTTTTTTTTACTATTTTAGACCTGAGTTTTTTTTAAGCACCTTATATAATATTTCATTTTAATGACTTTTTGGATTAACTAAGCGAAAATTAGAAACTGTTGCACGTTTTTCATAAAATCTTAATTTCAAACACGAATATTAATTAAAGATCCGTCTTTCGCAGCCATTACTTTCAATCAGTTATAAATGTAATTTTTATGTTTTAAGTGAATTTTGAACATTTTTCTTGTGAAATATTAATCCAATTAAAAATTGTGTGGACAACATGGGATTTGATTAATCCTCATTTTGCTTGAAAAACGTATTTATTCGTATACAGTCTGGTAGAATTTGATATTATTCGTATATTATTCGTATACAGTCTGGTAGAATTTGATCAATTAAGCAACAATAAGTTAGTGTTCATGTTGAATCTTGAGTCCATTCAGATTGAAAACATTTGAAATATACGCACTAACTAATACACAATATTATTAATACGTACGTAGGTACACGTAGCATACATTTGTATGGTAGAGGTACTGAATTTTCATACTACATCACTCAACCTCTCCGGTCTGCGGCGCGTGCAATGGGAACAAGGAGCATGACTTGTATTTAACCGTATATTTGGGAAAAAAATACCGAAATTAAATATTTATCTGGCATATATGAAATATTAAAATCCGAATGTTAATTATTCTGATTTGAATATTACGAGATATATCTCTTATTTCTGTTTCTTTTCAAAATAAATGCTTAGAAAAATGTCATGCTTCTTGTTCCCACTGCACGCCCCTGTCGGTCTGATAAATATATGGCGACATCGTTGACATATCCATATGATTTCTGGATAGTACCAACCTTCAAATGATACGTGTCAAAATTTCATGACATTCTGACAATTAGTTTGCAGGTTACAGTGGTTTTAGTGACCCCAGTTTTGTAATTTTCAAAACAATGGGTAAAAAAGAACATTGTTTTTGATGGAAAAAATACTGTTGAAGCCAAACAGTCTCTGCACCAGGGAAATCAACTATTATTGACTGGTGTTCTGAATTTAAAATTAAAATTTAAATTTAATTTATACCCACGATGCAGAACACTCTGGTCGCCCAAAATCGGCAGTTGTTCCGGAAAACATAAAAAAGTCCACAAAATAGATTGGAAATACCGTAAAGTGAAGTTACGTGAGATAGCTGACATTTTAAAGATATCAGAAGGTGTGTTTATAATTTATACACGAAAATTTGAGTATGCGTAAGTTGTTTTCGAAGTGGGTGCCGCATTTGCTCACACCTGATCAAAAACAACTACGCGTCGACGATTCAGAGCGCTGTTCAATCGAAATAAAAAGGATTTTTTTTATTCGCTATGTGACAATGAATGAAACGTAGATCCACTACATATACCTGAATCAAAAATATCGTCAGCTTAGTGGACAACAGCAGGTGAAATTCGTCCAAAGCGACAAAAAATTAAAAAACTCAGCTGGCAAGGTTTGGCATCCGTATTTTGGGACGCGCATCAATAAAATAATAATCAATAAAATCAATAGCGAATATTACATGGCATTATTGGATCAATTGAATTTATAAATCAAGAAAAAACGCCCTCACACGCAAAAGAAAAAGGTGCTGTTCCACCAAGACATTGCCCCGTGTCACAAGTCGATGAAAACGATGGTTAAGTTGAATAAGTTACGCGTCGAATTTCTTTCCCACCCATCGTATTCTCCATATATGGACCCCAGTGACTACTGGCTTTTTACAGACTTCAAAAAGATGCTTCAGGGAAAGAAATTTGGCTCAAATGAAGTAGCCGAAACTGCCGGATTACCGAAACTGAAACCTATTTTGAGAGCAAATACAAATTGTTCTACAAAAAGGCATCGAAAAGTTAAAGAAGCGTTGTAATGAATGTATCACTCTTGAAGGAGTGTATTTTGCTGAATAAATTCGAATTTCTAAAAAAAAAACGTTTATATTAGTTAGATCGTGGACTTATTGAGTTATTTACGAAATAAATGCGAACTTATGCGAAATTTTTTAATAATTGTGAATAAATGCGAATATAGAAATTTATGTTTTTTTACGAAAAAAAACGATTTACACAACATTTGACGTTCTGTGGCTGCAAGCACGATTATCTTGAACCCAAACGTGTTGCTCGAAAGTTTTCTAAAATTCATTTTTTCAGAATACTTGCACAAAATTAGCGAATTGATGGGTATACTCACCTTCATAGGTTAATTCTCCGATCAATTAACCATAATGAAGATCCCAATGTGAACGATATATTGTTGGCTACAATATGCTGCTTCCCGTCTTATGCTGAAGCAGCGCATCTGGAGCCCAACTAACAGCATAGACGCAGAACGCTTCTTCAGCAAGTACAATGTCGCCGTGACGGACCGAAAAACCACTCCTAAGGAGTCTAATGTTGAGATAACAACAATGTTAGCTTTTAATTAATTTTATAAGAGTCATTCTTCGAAGCTTTTGATTTTTTCGACCTTTAATTTTGCATTTAATAAAAAATTAACAAATTAATTAATAATAAGTTGTTTTTTATTTTATAAATGCGAAATTTTTGCGAAAATTTAAAATATTACTTTTTTATTTGCGAAAATTCCGTACCTCTTATAATAGGTAGGATATCAAATCGATAAACAAAAACATGTTACTAGGCGATGTCATATTTCTATGGGAACATCGTACATTTGGACAGCACTATTCTAGAGGCGGGGGACGATCGTGTGAGATCCATCTTCACTTTGACATCGCCAATGTATGAATACAATTATAATAATTTCGTTGTCTATCCAACCGTCCGTCGTAACGTCCGTAACATCTTTATACTCAATTTTCTCTTCTTTTTTTTATTTAAATAAATAAATACTTATTCCTTAGGAATCGACATGTAAAAGTACCGTCATTTTTGACGATTTACAGCTAGTATTACACTTACTACTTAATACTACTTAAAACTAGAATAACTCCAATAAAAGATATTTATATAAACAAAATCAAAATGTTGAAATGTTATGTGTATGTCATGTGTAGGTTGGATACTGTCAAGTAAGTGAACATTAATTTCTTTTACTCGTCTCTCCAAACGGGGACTGATCAAAACAAATGAGATATATAAAAAAAATCAGATTACAAAAGCCAGAACCCATTGGTATTTATAAATGTAGTGGTTGATCAGCAGGTAAATATCGCGCAACATCTCGGAACAATGTAGTTATCGGAAAAAACTCGATGGGCGTTTCGATAAATTCGTTTTCCGTAAATTGTAAAACTTTTCGATGGCGCGACGGCGCGCAGAATAAATCAAATATTTTTGTCTCCGGTTCGGTCGGAATAGAAATATTCTCACAGAATATTTCTATTAATTTTGTGGACTATTATTTTTATTTCGTGGTGTTTACTAACCTATAAACGGTTGTCAATAACACCACGTTGAGGCATCGAAAAATAGATTCAAATTAAAAAATAAATTAATATCGTTCTAATAATAATGTTATGTCTATGATGTAGTATATCGAAAAAAATAAAATAAAATTGTGCAAATGAGAACAGCATGAAAACAATTTTCATTATTTTCCTAAAAAAATCTTATTAAATAATTAATTTTAAACAAACGGCGCATCTTATCAAAAAAATCATACACTTCATCGTAGACAACGTTAAAAGAAAGATGTGAACAGAATTTCAACGAAATCGGTCTACAATTTTTCGAGATATTTTATCCACCATATATAAAATGTCTGAAAAATGAAATTATCTGTACTAGCAGTTAAGCAATCGGCTATCGCCGTTGCTTGTTGCCAGGCCGTGCATGTTGTACGCAAATACCTATTTTGTAAATAAATCGAAATTAAATATTTATCAGACATAATGTTATGATATATTAAAATCTGATTTGTGATTTAAATAAAGATATCAACATTTAGCAACATTGTAGATTGATATTTTTAAATATTGATTGTATTATTTGTATGTATCTACTTATATTTTATCAATTACATCTACATGTTTCGGAAAAACCTTTCCAGCGTCAGGGTGCTTTATAAATGTCTTTTGTTTTTTGTTCTTCTAAATTAATTGACAAATTATTTTGAAATATTATTTTATTTTAAAATAATTTAGAAAAATAAAAAACAAAAGACATTATTCATTTTGATATAGGTATATAAAACATACTGGCGATGGAAAGGTTTTTTCGAAACATGTATGTGTAATTAATAAAATGTAAGCAGATACATACAAATAATAGAATCAATATTTACACCTTTTTAGTTTCACTTTCCTCTTTCGAAATACCTACTTGTTATAATTCAATGTTGATTGATTGCACACTGCTGGCATTGGCTGGCATGGATTCAGTTATTATTATGTTTAGTACAGATCTGGTCCATAAATAATCTCAAATATTTTAATAAAAGGAAAACACGTTTTATAAAACCACTATTTGGTCGGTGTAGCGCAAGAAGTCATTAAGTGCCACTTTTGGTAAAACCGAGTTAAAAGTCATTGTGGGTAATTTTTTATGTAAACTATGAGAGAAAGTCATGGAACGACTGTTTTGCGGATGAAAAAAGTGATTAATTAATCATCATCAGTTTACTTAATGACATTTTTTTCTTTTTGGTATACCTACTATCATATATCGTACATAGTCCACACTTTCTCACCAAAAGTCAGGAACTGTTTTTAGTGATTTCTGGCACACTCCATGTGACAATCGCTTTTACATGATGAGGTAGTGGAGCATGTCAGAAATCTTTTGCAGTGTGTTAAAAAATAAGATAAAAAGCTAGATTAGCACGTTTTTTGAATTTTTCCTAAATGTGCAATACTTTCGGAGATATTAACGTTCAAAGTTAGTTAGTTAAGTTATTTTTTTGTGAACTCCAGCTTCACGATCGTCGTAGTTCTTGGAGGGAAACTTTCAAAGTAAGTAGAATATTGCAAAATAACAGTCCCAAACTTTACAAACTTAACCTTGAAATTAAGTACAGAGTAATTTTTAAAGAGAACTCTACTTTTAAATACTGACATAAAGTGACAGTCCTAAGCTCCTCAAACTTGACATACCAAAGCACGAAAATCATGTACTTTTTCGTGTCTCTTACTATTTTTAAATTTTATTAATTAAGAAAAAAAAATATGTTCGTCTTTCATTCGTGGAAAACACTTAACTCGTCCTCAGATCACATAGTAGAAGAGATTAATATTTATCAAAATCGAAACTTGTGTATTATTTTGTGTACAAAACTTGCGAATAGTGTGTTATTATGTTGAAGAATCAAAAGATGCATTTTAACAGAATCGTGCAAAAATATATATAATGCAATAATCCTCCACATCAATTACTGTACCAGTAATAGTCCCCCCAGTAATAATCCCCCCATAATGCAATAATCCCCCACATCAATTACTATACCAGTATACTATTTCGGCCTAATGAAAGTATTGAAAAAATTAACAATACTCGAAATAAAGCATTAAGAATCACACTTAAAAGATATCGATAGACAACGAATTAAATTAATGCTAGAAAACTTACAGATAATGACATTTAGATAAATAATTAAATTTAATGCACTGATATTTATGTACAAAATTATTAATGGACACAACAATACCTTTGATTTATTAAGAAACATATTTTAAAAAAACCAACATGATCACTATACAAGAAGAAAAGATGAAATTAGTGTATAATTACGAAAGAAAAAAAATTTCAAACTTCTATTATGTACAGTAGAATGAAAAAATATATGTATAAATTAGGGACAAAAACAATATAACGACTTTTAAGAAAAAACTAAAAGAATAGTTGATTCTTGCTTTTGAATAAAAATATATACTTATATCCAATGAATACATGTATATATTAGGAAATATATAAATTATCGTATTACCAACTTTAAGAATAAATAAAAAATAATAAAATAAAAATATTTTTTTTATTTTGTTAAAGTCTATACTTTGATTTTTATTTATTTTTATAAATTGTATCCATTGTCCCACACGTAAACACGTAGAAACAAGCAAAGTATATTGTTATTAATTATATTAATTATACGTCACCTCAAAATCATTTTGCATTTATCGAAGAAGGAAATATAAATCCTTGTATTCACGCCGCCGACTGGCATTATGTTCGGCTGTAATCGATTTGTCAACCCCGCGGTGCGTGCTCTCGCGGCTGTTTGTTGGGCCGGCCGGAGGATAATGATGCTTGGAAGATTGGATTTTCGAAGCGCCATTATCCTCCAAGGAATGAGCATATTTGAAGAGGCAATGCTAATAGGTCCGTACGTACATACATCTGCATGAAACTTTTTCGATAGAAGCGTGAAAACTAATACCATTTCTTTTTAAATAGTTCAACATTTATTTTCCCTATCAAAAAATTTATCAAAGGCCAATATTTCCAATCAATGTATATTATAGATGTCTCGATATATTACAGAGACGAAACTGGATTTTTATGGGAAAGTAGGTATAGAAGTCTTTGATTCTACATAGGGCTTACGACCTGTCGTACGGCTGACTTAGGTAATCACTTTACACAATGTAACGTTCGCCATTTCCACCCACGATAGAAAATACCATGTCTACTAATTTTTGGAAGTTGTATATATATTTATATTATGCGCCACGTTTCACATAGTTGAATATATATTTAAATCATCCTCCACGCGGCCGGCACCAAAGCTTTTTCATTCCCCTTAATTACCAATTACCACATGTCGCTAATGAGACATCTATAGTTGATTTTGGAATTTGTAGCAATATACTTTATCTGTGTAATTAAATGGCGAACGCGAACGTTACATTGTGTAAAGTGATCACTATACCTACTTTCCCATAAAACCGCAGTTTCGTCTTTGTGAGACATCTATAATATACATTGATTGATTAATGATGTCCCTGTGACAAAAATCCAGTACTGTTCTGAAAAATTTGAACATACTCAAAATATTCAATATTTCTTTTTTGGATACTTTTGGATTAATGAAATATTAGTATAAAATCCATCCTTTTCTCAAGAAAGCAATATAACGTAATAATCATATTTTAACCCCTATTACATAGTATTTCATATTTCATCGATTTAAATATTTGACAAGGTCCTGACGTTTCTCATAAAACTTTGTGCGAGCTTTACATCTTACAAATATGTTATCATACAACAACCTCATTGTGCAGTAATTTGTATGCAGTAATATATTATAATTATATTTTAAGTGCCAGTTCTGAAACATAATGAAAAATTAACGCATTGAACCGGTAAGATTGAGTTCCCACTTCCCAGTATACCAGAGATAACCAACAGGGGAGTGCAGTGAGTACTTTACTTTTGAGTGACTTACATACACATGCATTTTGAAAAGAAAAGATGTATCTCGTAATATTCCTGTCATAATTATTATCATATAAATAAAAACAAAATACCGTAAAAAAACTACTATCAATTGTATTATCTACATGTTTCGGAATTAATTGGCCCTTCATCAGAATACAAAGTATGCTATAAATAAAAATGTGAACTACAGATATTAACAAATACAAAAAAAAAACTAACATTTATCAAAAAGGATTTGGTTATTTAATTTCATATGAACATTTTTTCTAATTTTTTAAATTTCTAATTAATCTCATGAGTTGTTTTCAAAAGATGTTTAGAAAATTCAAAATTGTTTCGCTATTTAAACACTGAAGTTATTATCATATCATTTAGATTTTAATCAAACATAATAATTTCGTTGTCTGTCCATCGGTAACATTCGGTCTGTCTGTCCGTCCGTAACTTCGTGTAACGCCGTAATTTTGTTTGAATTCACGGCTAAAAAAGGCTAGGCAGGAGATGGGGCTTGAACCCCAGGCCAGAAAACCCGAACCGGCCGCTCTACGCATGTTGCTCCGGCCACCTCTCCATGCCAAAAAGATACCATAAATATATAATAGGTCTTGGCATAGATGCAAACCATTATTCCGTCCGTTACATATAGTATGTCATAATATTCTATGTGATAAATATTTTTAATATATCATGTTTTAATATATACAAATATATACAAAATAAGCTGAATGGACATAAATACGTATGACGATGTTATGGTTCGAATAAATAAAGAAAAACAAGTAATTTAAAAAATAAAAATCCGAATACTTGAATATCTCGGACATGTGATGAGACATCCAGAGAAGTACGAGATCTTGCATCTCATAATGCCGGAATTTGGGGCCCTGGAAGAAGGAGAACATGATGGCTGAAAAACCTGAGACAGTGGTTTGGCCGGTCTACTGTAGAGCTGTTCCTGGCCGCAGTTGTTACTAACAAATTTCTTATATCCAATGTCCGTTGAACGGATCTGACACGAAAAGAAGAAGAAGAAGTTATATTAGTTTACTCGGTAAATTTTTTGATTTGTTAGAAATACGTCTTTCGCAATCTCTTCAATGAGAGATCAATACTTAGATGATTTAAAGGTTAAGGTACGCCCTAAAAGTGTTATTTTGTAGTGAAAATTACGCTTTTAAGGCGTACCTTAACCTTTAAACCATCTAAGTGTTGATTCTGAATTCGGACCTAAATCTCGAATTTCTCAGCGGTTCCCTCGCACAAAGACCATTCCTAAGACCGTGGCCGAACACCTCACGGAGTGAAGTTTCTTTTTAGCAGCTGAACGAAGGCTTTGTACGGTCATCGGTAAATATTTTGAACCGCGGTAGCCCGCATAGCATAAAGGGCGCCTGGCCGTTCTGAAAGCTTCCAGTGCAGCTAATAACCTCCAGCGCTATTGTGCCCGCGAAGAATAGCATACAGGGTGACCGTAAGCGAATGGACCAAAATATCGAATACGACATTACTTAAAATTGCGTCACTATTTCAATTAAATCGAATAGGACATTACTTAAAACAACCTTACTATTTCAAATAAATTTAAAAAGGCCGTCTTTATAATATATTGCGATCATCACAAAGAAAAAAGGCAGTGTCGAAAACGTTAATTGTATAGAAAGGTGAAATTAAAAACTAACTATCCATCGCGCCGTTTCCCCGCTGGAGCAGGCAGAGATGTATTAACGCCATATTCTTCCACTTTTGCTTCGGCTGCATTCATACAAATTCTCGTGCGTTCTTTACGGTTGTTGAGGCTTTTAACAGGGCCATCCTTCAATAATTATTAAAGTATCTGAAAGCGGACGCCCTCTATTTTCGTTTCCTTCAACACTCGCACTATAACATCACTTCCTCGCTCATACTTTCTACATGACCAAATCATCTCACACTCGTTTCTTAATTCTATCTACCACACCATTAAGTCATTTCTGATTTAGTGTTCGCGGTCGGTCGCTGACGTCGCGAGGTCACTGGTGAGACGTACTCACGACATCAGCGTTCGACTGCGAACACTAAATCGATAACAGCAAAAACTTTCATCCTTCCTTTTTAAAATGAGGCCATGAAATTACTTCGACAGAATCTCCCCCATACCTGGCACCGATTTAAAAGTCGTGTTCACATTGAAATTGTCATTCAACATCAGAAAATGTTTTAATAATTTATTAAGGCCAGTAGGGATCCGAGATAAATCCTGTAACTTTTTTTGATCTGTAGATAAATTCAAAGATCTGCTGGATATGGGCACAAAGAGGCGAAAAATCGAGCGTGCAGCGACCGATTAATGTTGTACAACGAAATACATTTTATATGTAATTCGTTCCAACTGGTGTCGTGCAAGGGAAACGTCGTGCGGGCTGGGGTTAACCGTAATTGAAGTACCTACTACTACTCTAATACTAATCTGATGAGCACACACATTTGTTAAAAAAAATCGCACATCACTACTGTATACACAACTAGGGGCCGGTTGTTTCAATTTGGATTAAAGTCTGATTGGTGGAGAACGCAAAAATCTATGCTTTAAACGAACGCTTACTTTAATCCAATTTGAAACAACCGGCCCCGAATCGTAGATCCTGTAATGCCGAGATATAAACCAACTCTATATGCTGCTGCTAATTTTGTAATTCCTTTTAACTTAAGGTACTTGATACACATGCTTATTTTTGAGTATGCTTATTAGCATGCTCAAAACTACCATTCTCTAACAACTGTACACACTTGCTCATTATAAGTATGCTTATTTTAAGCTAACAATCAAACACACATACTTATTACTGGCATGCTCTTGTCATAGAACGGAGACGCCCTTGTTCAAAATGGAAACTTGGCCAATTGAAATAGGAAATTTAAGTGAATCAATAAATCAAAACAGTTCCCGAGTTTACATCCACACATTTTTGATTTTAGTTTTTATCATTTTTATTATAAGATTTGAATCATTCATGTCTTAATAAAGTTTTATAAGCATTATTTCTTGCTTTATTACTTTTATATTACGGTGACCGAATATTCCACAGAAATTCGTGATTCCTATAATGAGTCATGAAAAGTAAAGTTTTGTCATCTACCTAATGCCGATGCGCCATATTTGTTTCATTTGTCGCGGACTGAGAAGATTGCATAGATAATCGATACTAGCCGCGAATGACATTAGCATACTCATAAGCAAGCCTGTACACACATGCTCAAAAGATACCCCTTCCACCCGCAAATCGACATCTAAGTTAGTAACATGTGCGTACACACATGCTACTAAGTAGCAATAGCTCAAGACGCACAATACTGCGCATGCTCAAGTGCCACTAATAAGCATGTGTATTTAAATAATTATAAATAACTTAAAAATTATACCGAATGTCAGTATATTTGGAAGTTAGCATGTTTAGAACTTACTATGCTAAATTTTGTTAAATATTTTTTAGTATAAAAGAAATAACACAAATCTGCTAATACACAAGAGTGGACTTTCGTACCCCCCCTATCAGTATCACACTACGCCGTTCTATTACAAACAACGGCGAGCATAGGGTTTAATGGTGCGTGTACACGATGAAATTTAGCCCACGAGTTTCACGGATATTATTATTGAGTCAAAGGTCCATATACACAAGTTGATTAGTCCGTTCTGTACACGAAATTCAATAGACAACATTTTGATCATGGCTTGAAAAAATTCCACACATTCTGCATGTTTTTGTGGATAAATGTCATCCGTGCACATACGAGATTTGATCAAAAAATACGCGGATTTTTTTTAATTTCGCGAGCTGTATAGGTCCAGTTGTCACATTTTTTGTTGGAAAATTTGTCCCTGACTTTTCGTTCTTTATGCCAAAATGTGTTTTGGAATGTTCGGAGATTTTTTATTCATGTAAAAATTTGAAAAAAAATTCTGACCAGTATGATACCTTCCATATTTGCGGGACGTGGTATCCTAAAATTTCTTTCGGTAAAAAAAAGAAATGCCGATGTTCACGAAAATTTTGAATAACTCGAACATATTATAAGAGGACCAATGTACTGTCGTAACTCGTAACAAATTCATAATCCAGGTACAGTACCTCGTACACTGTAAGTCGTAACTCGTAACCAATTCATATTCCATTCATAATTCAAGTACAGTATGTACCTCGTACAGTACAGTCGTAACTGTAACCAAACCAACCAGGGGAAATAAGCGAAAAAAGAAGCGTATAAAGCCGCATATCGTGGTTGCATAACTTGAGGAACTGGTATAGGTCTTTTCATATAAACTTGCAATTGAGTTAGTGTGTGTACAGTGCGTAATATGCGCATCGTTTCGTTGTGTTAAGTTTACGGATACGAGAGGGGCGTTTCGTTCCGTAAACTTAACCAACGAAACAATGCGCGTATTACGCACTGTACCCACACTAACTCAATCGCAAGCTTATATGAAAACCTACACCAATGTAACTTCACAGAGTTGTTCCCTGCGGCGATGAATAGAGACATGATCGCTGACCTCCAGTAGCAGATGGCACTACAAGAAAAACACAGGCATACTTATGCTTGACCTACAATTTCTTACTGAAATATATGTGTGTACATTCTTGTTCTACTTTCTTCTTCTTCTACTTTCACATTTAAGCGAATTTTTCTTCTCGGTGCAATGTTTAACAAGTGTCTCTATTCTAAACTCAATCTAGAACTGTAGGTGTTTATATATTTTCAATTGTTTGGTAGGAGCGTGCAGTGAGAACAAGAAGCGGGACTTCTTCCTAAGCATTTATTTTAAAAAGAAGCCGAAATAAGATATATAAAAGATAATATGACCATCACAATAATTAACAGTATTCAGATTTTAATATTTCTTAATATTCTGCTAGATAAATATTTAATTTAGATTTTTTTCAAACATACTTTTGAATAAAAGTAATGCTTCTTGTTCTCATTGCACGCCCCTGTTATTTGGTATATATTTTTCTTAATTAAATTTCTGACCTATCTTATCCATTATACCCTGGGATTTTCTGTGGTTTTATCATCTCAAATATATAAAGATAACAATATTTGTAATTTTTTATTTATTTATTTATTTATTCTCTGTCAGTCTAGCCTAATTTTTCCATCCTTCAGCAGCAAGTCTGAGTGAAGCTCCTCCTTCAGTTATCTAATTAAATGGTTCATGATATTTTCCATAAAACACGATGTTACAACTCAGGCATACTCCGCGAATTGGAACGCGGATTCCAACATTTTTGTACGAACGGTTGGCGCGTACAATGCGGCCTGAGAGCGTGAAACTCATTGTCACTGTCTCGAGGGTTGCTCAATCTGCAGTTTCCGTACGTCAGCAGTATTCTGGTCGCCATCATTATAATGAGGCATGTCTTACGACCAAAACACAGCCCGCCGTGTATCTACTAATGACTTGTAAAATATATTTTGTAATAAAATAAAATTATAAACGTAAGCTTCCTGTTACTTATTACTGATGATAATTAAAAATGTTTATTATTTAAACCACTATACATTAAAGAGTCGACATGTTTCGGGGCAATAGTCCATTCGTCAGGATGTAAAGTACACTAAAATTAGAAATGGAAGTATAAACACGATTAAAATCAAATAAGGGGGTTGAAAAACTAATTATAGACTATTGTGAAAACAAATTTAAAAGATAACTATTTGCAAAAATAATTTGATTTCTTATAGTATTTCATTTACTATTTATTATATATTAACGCATTATCTAATTTCTTAAATTTATTTTTATCAAATTGTAATCCTGTGATATTTGCATGTTAATTAATCTTTCTAATTAGTAATTCAATTCCTTTATATTGATTTTGTTTTTGATTATGTCTTTACTTACAATTTTTGTATCCTGAAGAAAGAACTTTTGTCCCCGAACGGTGTTAGGATATTCAATAGATACTGATTTTAAACTAAGTGTTCCAATATTTATTAATAATGATAACGTTACCACAACGTTACTTCCTTATATCGGTATTGGTACCAGAATTTGGTACCGTATGCTTTTGGGATGTTTTGCGAATGAATGACGAAATAATGGTAGGAAAGATATACATATGCCGCAAGTGTGGATGGCACCAGAAAGAGAACGACCGCGAAGCGGAAGACGTGGCATGATTAGATAAACTAGATACCGGAGGATAGTCCTGTTAGGAAAGGAACAATCGTTGAGATTATATACGAAGATGTATGAATGTGGATTAGGCGAGAGTTGTGTGTCAGGACAGAAGAGTGTGGCGCTCTATTCTCTATGCCTACCCCCGCGGGAATACAGCGTGATGGTAAGTAAGTAACACAACATTATTTTGCTACCATTGAAGAAGAAAAAAATAAAATATTTAATATTTTAAAATATAAATTTGAATATACTAAACATGAAGATACTTCTCTACTCGCGTTTTACCTACATTTAATATTGAAATGTTGTAAACATGAAATATACTCTCTTCATACCCTGCGAGGAAACGGCGTGGTGGCAATTTTATGTATAATATTAATAATCGTTTTATTAAGGAAATACAAAAAATAGAATCTCTTTACAATATTTACACACTAAAATAAATGAAAAAGAACATATTAAAAAAAGTCTTTCTTCTGGTCCCTTATTCAAGTACTCGCGGGTTACAACTGTGTAGTATGTACATACATGGATAATGTTTTCGTGTAATAATATGTTCACGAGAGAATACTTCCTGGTACTCGTTCCTCTAGCATTCTTTACACATGTCAAAGCCACCTCATCTGTGATTTCTCTTTACGTAGGAGTAGGGGCTCCACGTTGAGTGTGTGCCTCATGTCGGTACTTCTCACTCTGACCAGCGGTGTGACTCCCGCTACCTCCCTTATAAAATTCATCTCGGCAGCCTGGGTCCTTGCTCTCACTCTCTCTCTATTGGAATCCAAATTTGATGGCCATATATTAGGGTCGACCTGTACACAGATTTGAAAACAGTTAATTTCATCTTGACACTTTGATCGGATTTTCTTATTCTTGACTCTTCTATCTATTTCACTTTTCTGCCTCTTATCGCTAGAAAATGTTTACTTTTTTTAATCGAATTATCAATTTATCGCACTGTTTATGTTAAGAAATATGATAATACTTTATGTTTAAAAATATTTTTAAAAAAAAGCATACGATCATTCTTAGTATATTTATTTTAACCTTATTAAATTATCCAAACTTGGCCCCTGTCCTATGTGGGTTTGATAAATCGGGGCCACCGGACATTTTATCGCATCCATTTTTAGGCAAAATATTTTAACAAAATATTTTAACAGTTAACGTATCCATTTTTCGGCAAAATATTACAAACCCAACATCCGTATTCTAGACTCATGAATAGATAAAAAAAAACTACGAGATTTTGATCAAAATACAAGTATTCAAAGAACAATTTGAAAGTTTTCGAGAAAATTTTTCTCCGCGTTCGTCGTCGCTTCGGCTGCGACAAAATAACTTTTAAAATGCACGAAGATAAATTGAAATCAAAGTTAGTCTTCAATCTTGTTTCCGTGCTTGCAAAAAAAATGAAAAGTGTAATATGATTGTATAATTAATTAACTAAATCATTAATTATCTCAATTTCAATTGAACAAATTTTAATATTTAGGTAATCAATATATTTAATTGAAATATTTAATCAACAATATTACATGCTTCACATATGTAGCAGGCACGCAAACTTAGTGAGTAGTAATATTACTGGTAGGTAAATCTCTGAATTTATTCTAAATGTGTCAAAAAATGAATATTATGGCAATACATTATGATATAAAACGACAAATAAAAAAATGTGGTTAAAATCAATTGATACATATTGATATTTATTGTACATAAAGATTACTTATTAAATTTTCGAAGGAAGCAAACACTTGGTGGTAATACATTATAATTTATATAAATAAAACTAACTTAGTTAAACACCACTTATATTTATTTTCAAATCCAACCGGGTTTCGCTACGACCGTAGCTTCTTCAGGGAGAATTTTTAGTAATATTCCCTGCGAAATCCCACCCCCTACCCCCACTATTGGCACTCCGTCCTTTCACCTTTCACACTAGTATAAGCACATAATTTTTGTATGTTAGGCAGTTAAAATTCTCCCTGAAGAAGCTACGTTCGTAGCGAAACCCGGTTGGATTTGAAAATAAATATAAGTGGTGTTTAACTAAGTTAGTTTTATTTTTATAGATTACTTATCAGTGATCCAACGGTCGCAGATTCTAATCTCACTCCAGGCCAGCAAATGAGTCATATTTTCATATCACAAGCGTTTAGCTTAATTTGAAAATAGTAAGGATATTAATTTACACGTATTCCGTGTTCGCATCTCTATTTTTATTTTAAAATTAAATGAAAATTAAATTATAAAAAGAAAAAGAAAAAATTTAATTTAAAAAAAAAGAAGCACTCGTATATAATAATATATACAAGTACTTCTTTACTATTGTTCTTTGTTATTATTACATAAATATAAAATGAGAATAACTGCCATAGAACAGGTTTTACCTAGCGTGGCAGTTATTAGTAACTTATATTAACAAATGTAAAATAAACAATTAAAAAATATGTACATATATAATTAATTACCTAATGTTTATTACAAATCCATTTTTTTATTAAGAATTAATACGAACTATTTACTCCTTTTAAAATAGTACATAAAAGATTTGTAAAATAAATTGTAGGGATTATTTAAAAATCACTTTCCCCACCTATTTTAAAAATTGAAGAAAGTGAAGTGACAAAATATTGAAAAAACTATGTATAGTGCATATCGACTTTACGAATATTCTTGATGACACAAAATATTATTTATCGGAAGACAAAATAGCCTCCAAGGAATGTAATTAAAGATTAATTAACGATCCTGCATTCCGCAAATGCCGTCACATCATTGTAATTTTAAAATATGATTATATAATAATACATTAAAATGTGAAAAATAATTAACCAAAATTACCGGTACATATAAATATACAAATGGCAAGAAGTGCGTTTTTCGAAATTAAATCGTTATTTTCTAACCTTGACCTAAGACTACAACTAATAATGTGTATGGTTCGGTTAATATTTTTCGGTGTATATTTTTGCCATTCTCTTGTATGGATGGAGGCATGAAGAACAAATCCGCTAAGTCAAGACTTTTGAGATGCGGCTCTATAGATGCATATTGAAAGTTTCGTGGTTAGATAGAGTGACAAATATTGAAGTCCTCCGGCGTATCGAGAAGTGTTGCGGACTGTCAAGACAACAAAACTTGAGCATCTCGGACATATTATGACAGGACCAAAATATAGTCTAAACCAAATTTTCATCTTGGGGGGAAAAATGATAAAAGAAGCATAGGAAGACGCCACATCTCACGGCTGCGTAACTTGAGGGATTGGTGTATATAAGTTTTACTCGACTGAGTTGTTCCGTGCGGCAGTAAATAAAATCGTTATCGCCAGAATGATCACCAACCTCCAATGGGAGATGGCACCATGAGAAGAAGAAACTTTGCTACAGGTAATTCGGTAATGGAAATAAGCCCTATATACCGGTAAATTGGTTCATCAAGAACCGGTTATGCATGTCCTAGTAGCATGATGATTAACTTATTTACAAATATTATATTTTGTGCTGATAAATATTGAACCCCAATATCATTTCGGAGTAAGTACAATATGTTAAAATAGACTGTCAAAGGAATATATATCCAAAAGGCAATTAAAAATCATTAATGAACATATGAATATTATGTCAAAGGGATATTGCATAAATGTAGAGCTCCATAAGTAAATTTCCATTAAGTGAAGAACTTGTAAATTAATCAAATCGATTTGTAAAATTTCGTGGTCCTGATCGAATAATTTCCCGACCCGAAACGAATTAATGTGGTGCAACTATGCTACACGTAATAGAGTGTGTTGCCTTTGCTTTTATACCCCACATATAAACTTTCATTAAGATAAATTAGAGAAATCTTTTTGTGGCTACCCTATAAAAAAACTTTCGTAATCTATCTTAATTAAGGATTATTCATCTATGGATAAAATCTAGTAATTGTGTTCCTAGAACATACATATAAAAATATTGTTGACGTCTTTATAAATATCATTTTTCAAGTGTTATAAATTACGAACTGTCCGAACCCCTGGTAACATGTCACTTGTCACAACACTATCGAAGAATTGAGAATGGCCTATAGCAATCAATGGTGATCTACAACCTTCGGGAAACGTCTAGAAACACCTGGCACAACCGAAAAGCGACGAGGACCTTTTCCTAAACATTAGAATAATCTGAAAAGTACCAAAATATCAGCACTTAGGTATAAAAATACGGAAAATAGCTCCAGCGAGAGAAGAGTTGTAATCGTATTTGACAAATCGTTACCGTGCGAAGTCGGTCGCGAGCCGCCAGACGACGTCCAATGTGGGTAGTTGTGAGGGAATCGAACTGATAAATAATATGAATAATTTAGCGAAGTACCTAATTACGAGATTTGGATGGAATGTTTTAGTGAATATTAAATACTTGTTACCCTGCGATTATAAAGTGTTCACTCACAAGTGATATTCTTCGAAATAGTATGATTAAAAGAATAGCCTTAAGTTTAGTTCATTTAAAGTGGCTTTGTACATTGAATAATTAAACAAAAATTCATTTATAAATTGCGAATTAATTTCCAGGTTTTCATTCATTCCTTCCCTAGCCACGACACGTGACAGTATTCAAAAAATTTCAATTTGTTAAAAAAATCACATATATATATACTGATAATCAAAAATTATTTTACTTTTTCACACAACGACATGATAAAACTATAATGAAATCAAAGTAAAAGGCTATTTTATTAAAATAAAAATGTCCCCAGACAATGAACGTTTACATTACAATTTCACTGTTCTTAATAACAATTAAAGTAAACGAACCGTACAAGTAACGTGAGGTTACAGATGGTACTGAAGACGCGGAGCGACGACAAATCTTTCTTAAAGCTTTGCTCTTCGGTGCAATATCCGGTTGCGGAAAGACAAAGCATTGCCACCGTACCCCGTGCAGTCCTGATCATCTCTCTGGTAGACCAAGAAATCCAGTCGTAACACTACCCATCCCGTGAATACGAAATGAACTTCTATCCACTGTGAAGAATTACAACAAGAATAATCTAACCAACAGCACTTGTAGAATTCTTTAATGTCTTTTCTCCGGTGTACGCGGGCGAGCATTTTACATACTGACATGGACCTTTCCTCGCTGCCAGATATTTAGCAAAGGCAAAGTACCACTACGTACCTACTGATCAAGATCGAATTGACATTTTATAGAAAAAGCGATACACCCGCACCCACACTAGTCGGGAGAAAGGAGGCTCATCTAGCTGGCTGGTGAATCACGTCACCTCTTCTATGCGCGGTATTGTAATTATAATCACGTCAAATATGTAGAATATTTTTTTTTACAAAATGTTATTTATGTTAGCATAAAACCACTAAAAAAAATTTTTTGTGTACCGGTTTCGAGACGTAACCCGTCTCTTCGTCCGGACAACCACTACACTAGCTTGTAACTTACACTACACACCACAAGCAACCATAGTATTATTTGCAAAATAATACTATGGTTGTTTGTGATAATACTCTTCACATGCGTTTTACTCTAACTAAATGTCAACACGCAAGCATTTACTTAGAGTAACACGCATGTGAAGAGTATTTCGTGAAAGTGTTGGTGTGCAAATAATACTATGGTTGTGGTGTGTAGTGTTATTTATTTAGTGTAGTGGTTGTCCTAACGAAAAGGCGGGTTACTTCTCGAAACCGTTAGACAAAAAAGTTATTTTTAGTGGTTATATATTTACATAAATAACATTTTGTTTAAATGTCTGACTACAAAGTTAATGCTTTAAATATTAATAAAATTATTATTTTTAAGTTTTAAATTTTCAAACGGGTTCATAAATTCTCTATACCTAACAAAAAATGAGGTGTTATGCTAAATACCTTCAGAAAACAATTTTTGTCAGCCAAAAGGTCGACTCGTGGTTCTCTTTTAAACTAATTGAGCATTGTAATCAATCAGCCTAGGATTAGTACATCTTACACTCTAAATATATAAAACTATTCTTTCAGATTTTAACGTACCAAGTAACAAGTGACTACCCAAACCAAATACAAATAAATTACCCCCAACAAACTGTAATGATACTTTTTCACGAAACTACTTATATCAGTACGCAATATGTTAGTTCTAAATAATTTTTTGTAATTATTTATATGTTATCGTTTTTTATGTTCCATAATTAGTTTATCATAAAAATAATTTTGCATTTCATATCTGCACTGTAATTTTTTTTTATATTTGATTAATAAAGTACAATTCGTATACACAGAAATATTACGTATTTACGGTGAATAGAATAACTCGGAATTTATAAGACGTTTGATGACTACGTGTACATTGTTACAATTATTATGTCCTGTAAGCTCTATCGTCAAAATGTTCAGGGTGTCTATGAGACTGGTAGAAAAAATCTTCTTTATTCAATTTTGAACAGTAAATATTTTTTACACTAATCGAGGATAGCATTATCAAAATTTGCATTTTTTTAAAATAAATCCGACTTATTTTCCGCGAAATGTTAGACTATCACTACAGTAACTTATATGGAATATTAAAAATTCATTCGCATTAATACAATGACAAAACTTTACAAAAAATAATTCAAATTTCGGCAAATAAAGTGATTAAATCAATTCATTTGACTTGTATCAGAGTAAATGAAATCTTAGTATTCCATACAAATTACCACATTGATTGCCCAATGTTTACAGAAAATAAGTCAGATATATTTTAAAAATTCAAACTTTGATATCGCTGTCGGCATGTCACCCAAAGTGTCAAGAATGTATTATATTCAAAATTGAATAGAAGAAAACTTCCATAAGTTTTTGCTACTAGTTACACGACATCCTGTATATTTACAATATATAAATATGTTTTAAATAACAGGATGAATCTGGGATGCAATGCTGCCCGCCATATCATTGAAAATTTAATTCTACGAGTCATTCGAATGTCAAAAAAATTCATGCTCTAATGGCTAAAATGTCAAATGATTCGTGCGCCAGCTCCGATATTGCTTTAATCCTAGGCGGTGGATTCGGCAATAAAGATCAAACTTGGTTTACCGTCAAAATTCAAGTAAACCAATTGTTGACTAAAGTTTTGAAATATTTACTACTATTCAAGATAAATTACAGAACTCTCACAGAAACGAAGCTTTTTGTATCGGAAACGTATATATAAATCTTAATAGGATAAGCCCAGGGCTGACGACCTTTATGAGCTGGCTTAAGTGATTACTCTACACAATGTAACGTTCACCAATTCCACCGCAAAAACTTCACACATTATCAAATTTTTGAAAGTTGTATACCTATATGTTCCTTCATATATTTGAATGAACTATGTCACAGACATCTAAAGTGCTTCACAAGACATAAAATTTCGCCTTTGGTATTGGTAGCTCTATATATTTAAATTGGAATATTAAACAATATTATTTTTAAAGTATATATGATATTCAGAAGAATTATTTGAATAGTTATTATTAAATTTATTAGAATTCGTTTACTTAAATTTTTAACTTCTTTTATAGACCAGTAAATATGTAAGACCAGAAAATATATAAAAATGTAGGTTCTTAGAACACAATTTCTGAATTCTGCCCACAGAGAGATATTTATTAATTTACTTTTATTTTTGAATATTCTACGGACTATGTTGAAACAACCGGAATGAGTACATTTAATAAATTCCTATCGATATTTTAGCTGATTCTAGACCCCTACAGATTGGGGAAGGGCTTATAAGTCCACCGTACAGCCATTAATCATAATGCAAAAAATAATTATTAAAACGATTCTCAAAAAACCTTATGACTATCCTACTGTAAGTATATTTCAAGAATTTAATGTACCGTCGTCACTCACAAAAATATACAAAACAAACTCCCTATGCCAAATTTTCAAAGAATATTTTATAAAAAAATATATTGATTATTTTATTTGTATGTATCTACTTTTATACGAGTATTTCCGAAACATGTAGGTGAAATACTCATATAAAAGTAGATATATACAAATAAAATAATCAGTATTTTTAAAAATGTCAATCTACAATGTTGCTCAATAAGTTAAAAAAAAAAGAATATTTTATAAATGAATCTCACCCCTCAGACCAGGTATGGCGAACCTTTTTGGGTCCGCGTGCCTAAAATCCTAAAATATTATTTCTCGATTATGTGACGTGCCCAAGCAGTAAAAAATAAACAAGATAGAAAAAATGTTTTTTTTCTGAATTTTATTAACACACTTAAAAATTACAATATAGTTTCTTAAAAATAAAGTCGTAATCAATAAAAATACACATTAGTTATTTACCGATGAGATTTTTGCAGTTGTACATTCGATGACAAATTCTTAATATCTGGTTCATATTTCGTCATTTTTAGTAATACACACGACCAACTGGATTCATCAGTCAATCTCTTTTTTGAATTACATTTTATGAAATTCATTTCTGAAAATAATGACTCCCAAGCAATGTAGAAGAGAAAATTGATAATATTGCTGTCGCTAGTATCTTTAAATCACTAAAGATTTCTGGAATAGCGTTCCAATGTCTCATTATTTTTCTTCTGCATATTTATTAATTATGTTTGTTAATCGATCGCTTTCAATTATTTCCAAATCATTTCTCAAATCAACAAAAAAAATTTCCTGAATTCGTTAAATTGCATTTCAATGTCTTTTAAAATTAGCCACTCAAAAATCATCTGCTGATAGTGTGTCTAGATATAAAATAAATATTGATGTATTTTCAAATCTCCTACTACTTATACAGTCTAAGGCTTAGACTGTATAAGTAGTAGACATAGAACAAAGGAACAAATAAAGATACCATCTTTAAGAACCACTACGGCACAACATCATTATACATACTTGGGAGTTAAATGGTAGAATACATTATTGTCGCAAAACAAATTTCAAGAAAGGAACATTAGAAAAAACGAATAGTTTAAGAGAGAAATCAAATCCTCGATTTTCGACAACGATGAATTGTAACATTGCCCACACGTCTCAAATGGTTCCTGTATAATAAAAAAAAATTACTTCTTCTAAATGGTTTTTGCTTTTATACCTTAATTTAGCTTGTAAATACTCCTCCCATAAGCTCGAGCTTTGGCTCATATTATGGGAAGTATAATGTCTTTAAAAATGTTGTAAAATAGAATCAACTTATAAAAAACATGTATCTACTGTATAAATAAAAATAATAAATAAATATACTGAGAACTTGTACTGAATCAACGGTTTTTGTAATTCGCGTATGATCCCAATTGAGCCCGGTTTAACGCCCTTCACGAACCCGCAAATATAGTTTATTATATTCGATCCCACCTTTAATGATTTAATTAAATCAGTGGCGCAGCTACCGCCTGAGCAGCCATCTGGGGGCCCGAAATCGCTAAGGAAGCTGAACAATTACGGCCTAGGTTTAAAAATCTTAGTTGCAAACGAACGAGTAGTTCAAGTTTTAAAAAAATCGTGGTTCCATCAAAGAATATCATTGAATTTTAAAATTTCTAACTAATTTCTAACGTTTTAAGATAGTATAAGTATTACTTTGTGTACTGGTGATGGCATTTTAAACAGTTTCACAATGACGTTATACGAATTTTCGCTGACTGAATTCGACGGGTAAATATCGGTACTAGACAACAATTATATCTCGGTTACCAATGATCAATACAATTCGATACAAATCTCAAATAACTGTATGATGAGTAATCGGTTAATTCGTAATTTAGATTATTGTTTTGTTTATAGTAGAAATGAAAAATAGAACGTAAAATAATAACAAAGTTTGACCATCACTAATTTATACAATACGTTAAGTATTTAAAAGATATGCAGAGTGCGCTTTTCATAACTTTGCTCTTTTATATAAGCCGATACGATTGTGTATAATATACAGTATATCGGAGTTTTTTTTTTAAATAAATTCGGACACAGAATACGTGTCGCAACAATATTCATACTATTTTCCAACTGAGCTTAACGTTTATGGCATGAGAATAGTATTAAATTGCTGGTGCCCTTGAATGAGGCTCGGACCACCGACCACTCGATCACTAGGCGAGAGTCATAACCGCTACACCAACAACTAGGTGTATTTGTAGCTGTCTTTTCATGTGGTTGGTTGATGGCGCGGAACGTACTGTACGTACTGTAACGTACAAAATTATAAATCGTTTACTCTACCCAATAGTAAAAAAAGTGATTATTATATTTTTTTGTTTTAAAAAAGTAAATGTTCCCCACGGGGCAGGTAATACTACGCCACTGAAGTAAACGTAATATATTATATACTTGGAAAACAATCTTGCACTACAAGCAAGCACTTTGGCGGTATCTCTTTAAAGTTTATGAACCATCCATAATTTAGTTTTAGCGCTGCGGTTTTCTGGCTTTAATACATAAAACTCAGGCACAAACTATGTGCAGTGATAAAAGCGATTGTTGATTTTTTGTGAACGTCTATAAGATAATTTTAATGTTTAAAAGATGTTAATGAAATATTCAGTGATATTGTGGCGCAATTTTGTGTTTAGGCTGACATCGTTCCCAATAAAAAAAGATAACCGTAATCATTGATGTAATTTTTAAAGTAGTCATCATCATCAATGGCTTCAAAGCCCGTTGTGGGCCTTGGCCTTCTCCAACATTCCTCTATCCTGACATGTACTCCTCCAATCCCCGATGCTCGTAGTTTTCACATTTTGCTATACTCCATCCAGCCATCGGAGTTTGGGTCTACCTTGGAGCTTTGTGTGGAGAATCTTTTTTGGCATTCACTTATTCTTTCTACGTGCCCTGCCCATTGCACCTTCCGTATTTTGATAAATTGTATTATGTTGGGCTCATAGTAAATATTGTTGACCTCCTCTGTGGTATTCTGTGTTTGATCTCGGTTGATTTGTCATTTGCATTGTTCACGAGTAATAAAGAGGCAAGTGAAAATATTAATATATTCTATTGTATGTGAGCCTATGTTGATTTTGATTCGGGCCTGGTTATTCATAACTGTTTTAGTGCAAGCAGGTATATATTTAGCCTTATTGGAGTTGATGCATAGTCATATTTCCTTAGTTGCTCTCTCCAGCTCAACAAATGTTTCCATCATCACAAGCTTGGATCATCCGCATAACCCAAATCTGACAGGATTAGTAAAATATTTTCCTACTTGTTTTTATTCCAGTTTCTCTTACACACTTCTCCAGAGCGATATTAAAAAGTAGATAGGCTAGTGCATCTCCCTCGCGGAGGCTGTGTAGCGCACAAAGTCTTAAGGGTAATTTTTAAGTAAAAAGGGTCCAAAGTGTAATTTTGAATCCGAACTCTGCATTCTAACTGAATCATAGTGAACTTTACCATTCGTATAAGTTTGTTGGGAATGCTTAGGTACTTCAGTTGTGTGTGTGGTTAATGCTGTCATATGCAGCTTTGACGTCGATAAAGAGGAGGTATCGATATTGTAATCTAAGAGTTTTTCCAATATTTCTCGAAGAGAGAATATTTGGACAGTGGTGGATCTTCCTGGGCGACATTCGCTTTGATAATGGCCTACCAGGTTTTCAGCGATTGGTAACAGTCTCAAGAAAAGGATGCTGGTAACGTTTGTACGATGTATTCAGGAGAGTGATTCCTCGATAGTTGGTGCATTCCATTGCATTGCCCTTCTTATGTAATGGACCTATAATTCCAGTTCCCCAGTCGTCAGGCATAGTTTCCAGATTCTATACATTCTCAATGATACTATGCAACATTGTTACCAATTCTATTCTACCGTATTTGAGTAAATAACTTTTAATGTAAATTTTATGTTGATCCGGAGGTTTATTATTCTTAAGACATTTTAGGGCAGCTTCAGTTTCTGTTTTGCTTGTAGGTTGTATATTCCTCAGTAAATAAATCATCGTGCTCATTTTCATTGTGTTTTCATAGTCGGTATTTCGCCATCTTTATGCATAAAGTTACTTTTGGTTTGTACTCTTTTCTCTATTGATTTAGTTTATGAATTTTCTACAATCTCCTTGGGATTTGAGTTTCTCCAATTCACTAATCTTTAATTTTTCCCATACTTTATTTTTCCTCTTGTGGACTCGCTTTTCTTCTCTTCTTCTCTATTTATATTCCTCAGAAGTGTTTTTGGTATTCCGTTGTTGCTGTTTAAGATAGCCTTAAGTTTATGAACCATCCATAATTTAGTTTTAACTTGGCTTCAATAAAACTCGGGCACAAACTGTGTGCAGTTATAAAAACGATTGATAGTTTTTTGCAAATTTTTATGTTTAAAAGATGTTAATGAATACATACAGTGATATTGTGGCGTAATTGTAACGTAATATATACTAATTATTTTATCAAATTTAAATTTATTATATATTTGTTCATTTAAAAAATTATTGTAATGTACACTAAATTATATTTCTTAACTCTTTTTGCTATGTAAATAGTCGACTGCCTTCAAACAGGTAATCCCTAGTTAGGCAGTCGAAGTGTAATACAATACAAAAAATAAGAAATGAACAAAAAACTATTATTATTTAAAAAAAAAAAAAGAATATTTCATGTTTACGATGATATCGTTTCGAATAAAAAAGATAACCCTAATAATTGATGTAATTTTTAAAGTACTACATGCATGGTTTTTAATACTATCGTTTGTTGTAAAAAATAATTCGAAAGAAAATGAAATAGGTATTTTGAATTCAAATTCACTTAACGTTTATAAAGTATTCACAGACTTATTCTTTCTATGTTTTCATCAGCGCGATGTTTGTATTAGACTGCATCTAGAAATTGGCTGTAGGTATTGTGGTTTAGGCTTTCCTTTCAATCTTCTTTGCCGTAGTTAGATTTCTAAGGAATGCATTACATCTAGGAATAGACGCATGGTGAACGGGCCTCTAGTGCGAAGTGTAAACGTGTCCTAACAATTCAGTCAAATTAGACGAAAAAAATGCCAAACTCAGGAAAAAATCCCGGAATGGCATTTTGGCATGGACCTTTAAATAATTGTTCTTAAAAAATGCCAAAGGTCCCCATCGATCCGAGATGTGCTTAACTTTTCACACAGTCATAGGTCACAACAATGTTTATTTAAAAACATCTCGTTAACGATAAGTTTAACGGAAAAAAAAACTATTTTTAACAAAATTCTAGCTTATAAAATTTTCTACAAAAAGATTCGGTAACTTTTTTTGATATAAGTAACTGTTTGAGTGGTAAGTACAGCGATTTACAAGTATATATAGTTTGCACTATAATAAAGATTACAATATTACAGATATATTATTATACCTACTTAGTATTATTATGTATTCAAATAAAGATTAAACTATTACATTGAAACGATATCTTAAGTTGTATTAAATCTAATGACATTCTCACCATAAAGTACAAAATTTTATAATCTACAATTTCGTTACAAATATTTTTAACGTTAAACTTACCGTTTGCGAGATATTTCCACAAAAACGTATTGTGACCTATGAAATAAACATGTTCAATCAACAAGCATTAAACCAAAAAACATTTAAACTTTTTTTTTAATTTGTGTTTCACAAAGTCGTATTCTAAAAATACATATTTTATTGTAAAACTAATTGTTACCCGGCGAGCTCAAAATACTTCTACAAAATGTTTATTCCCGTAGACAAATTTCTAGTTCCTTCAGAATCATGGAGTGCAAATATTCTAGGCTGACGATTTGCTGCAAAACATCCGGTGGCAGCTGGGGAAGTTGAATCATTCGCAGAATTTCATTTAAAATAATTCACCGATGTGAATTGTAAATACGAATCCCAGAACGGTGTTCGAATTGATTTCATTTAATAGTATTTGTACTGATTTTTAAGTGTAGTTATTTATTTTGTCTCACAGAGACAGCCATTTACATGGAAAAGTTTGCATTTTGGGTGTTGCAGGGCTTACGACCTGTCATAGACTGACTCAAGTGATCACTTTACACAATGTAACGTTCACAATTTGTCAAATTTGAAAAGTCGTGTGTATGTTTTTATGTACCGTCCTTGCTTTAATTAATATAACAACAGTTTATAGATTTCAGACAGATTTTAGACAGTAATAGATGTGGTTAGGACTCTCGTCTCGTGATCTAAATGTCGCGGGTTCGAACCTCACTCCAGACCATTAGCGTTTAGCTTAATTTTAAAATAGTTAGAATATTGATGTGACACGTAATCCGTGTTCGCACCTCTATTTAAAAAAAAATTCGCTGTTGTTAAATTAAACTTGTATATTTATTAAATAGAGTAAGAAGCAAAATTCTTTTTTTATATTTTATTTTACTTAATTATGATTCCTCTATGGAAAAAATCCAGATTTTTTTTTAAATTCGAACACGCCTACTCAAAAAAATTCTCGATATAAAATTATTTTGTTTGTATATAACACATAACCACGTATGAAAATACGTAATTATACGGTTCATGGTATGTGGTTCATACCAGGGATTTTAAAATCTTATGTTATTTTACTTTTAATGAGACACTAACCGAATACTCTGTACAAAATACATAAAACACAACACATTACTTATTTCAAACTCAGCCCACTACTCCAATTACAAATGTCGTCGGTCTGCTCTAGCAACATGCATGTGTATGTATATTAAATATATCAATGCGGTGAGATCATATAGAGAGAGAATTGATTTTGTCACGGGATCGTGGCGGTGGAATACAAATCAAAAAACACTTTAAATTAATTGAATTTTTTATTTATCAAGAATTTAATTCAAGAACTATTCTGTGATTCGCACTAAATCTCGCACTAGTCACTCGAGAATTTACTACTTGTATCTAGAAATTCTGATTAACGTCGTTTGTGCGCTCTGATCACTCTCGAATACTTCTCATCTTTATCGCTGGTCAATATCCGCCCTTCGCTGTCAGTTTCACTAGCCACACTGAATCGCCACTACGCTTCTTGTCACTGGTTTTGCATTGTCTGTATAATCGTCGAAACGTCATAACAAAACTGTGTGCCTTGTTTTATGCGTAATTGATAACCACCAGAGTTCTAAAAACTTCACGCGTATTTTACTACATATGGTTTCTTTCAGAATATTCCAATCCACCCGTAAAGCTTCGATTATGTGCCATTCTTTTCGATTTTTTGAATCTCGTGACAATATTATATGTTCCAGGGGTTCAGTTTACTGTAAAAAAATAGGGTTTTGTATAAGAATGACATTAAATGATGATGAGGTATCTGTAAGAATACCAGCATTAATTTTAGGGTCAGCGCATTACATATTTTTTATATGTGCAACGCATGCTTGTGATGGGAGAAAATAGCCAATTTTACTAGGTTGCTTACTTATTCTTAAGAACTCCTGTTTTCTTATATGGAATTCAACGTGCAAATTTATGTCACATAAAGAAAGATTAATTAATTAATTAATAACTCCACTGATTTTCTTGTGTACCTAGTAAATACTGTTTCATCGGATATTGTCCATTGTTTGTGCAGTCTGTGTATTTTATGCATATTGAAAAAGGCCAGACGATCCTCGTAGCCATGAAGATCTCTGTGATAATACCAATTATTGTTATTTTATATCTTATTTTACAAGCGACTAGTATTTCATTAATTAATTAAGATAAATCATAGAAGTCTCGCAGAGACGAATCTATTTAACGTTTTAAAAGAATGGTTTCAACATCGATAAAACAAATTCGTTTTCTAATTACTTTAGCGATACTTCTCTTGTGCTGAATTTAATCTAATAAGAGAGACAACTTTAAAAGCTTTCTCGCGTCGAGACAGCTGTGGTCATTCTGTATTATTAGACCGTGCAAAGAAGCGCGGCTGGAACGTCACTCACAATTAGCAAATTGTTCTACACAGACTCGTCCAAGACACAGACTGTAACTCATTTAAGATTGTAAACAACTTTATTCTCGCCCAACAACCAATAACAAGAGACATTTATTTGTTAAAGCAACTGCAACACGTATCACACCCACAAAGTCGTAGACTGTGGTGACAAGTCAAAATATTTCATTTTTAATGAAGAAGTATTGATAGCATTATTAACTATCTATTTAAAAAATATCATCCTGATTTTTCAAACAAAATCAGATAGAATCCAGCCTGCTGTCCAAAAACACTAAGATGTGAGTGTACAAAAGGCTTATTAGAATGGTGCTCACATACTCAGCTGAGACGTGGGTACTAACTAACTATCTAAGAAGAATGAGCGAGCACTGTACGTTTTTGAAAGGAAAATTTAGAAGGCGTATCTTTGGACCGGTTCTAGAAAATGGACTTTAGCGCAGACGTTACAATAATGAGCTCTGTACTCTGTTTAAGGAGCTAAACGTCACCAAATTTATAAAACTGGGAAAACTTCGGTGGCTTGGTCATGCGGAGAGAATGACCGAGCATCAAGTACCAAAGTCCCTGCTGAAGTCAAGACCGATAGGGAGAAGGAACTTAAGAAGTCCAAAATTAATATGGAGTGACAACTCCTCATATGAACGTGAACTGGAGAGAGCTGGCACTAAACAGAGATGGGTGGAAGAAGACTCTTAAAAGAAGGCTAAAACCCACCAGGGGTTGTAGAGCCAAGAGGTTGATGATGTTTCAAAAAGTACCACAACTGTACAAGATTTGACAGTTTAAAATTTTGATTATTCATAATTCATACATAATACGTGATATTTCGAGACAATACTTTTTTTAGTTGGTTAAATCTCGAATTTATATAAATATTTATTAGCAATGTATTTATTTATACTCAGGTGACACGCAACTATATTTGGGTGTCACCTTAAACATTTGCAACTTCTTTGATCTTGATCTGTATTTGGGTTTTGTTAATTAACAGTTTCGTTGTGTATTTGTAATATTGAATTGATTTTATATATGCTGTCTAAATTTGGGACCTTGAATTCTTTGAATAGTAATTCTGTAGGATGGGTTAAATTATTTTTATGATCAATTTTACGTGCCTTCCCAGCCAATTAATCCGTATTGAAGTATGGATTGGACAAAGGCGTGATATGTTATTCTAAGATTAAGTCAACTCTTGCGAGTTTCGTCTTTTGAATCCCATTAGCAAATCTACAAGTCAGATCTCTACTATGAACGAACATAGTACTTTATACCGTGAAATTGTTTCCTATAACAATATTTATTTGTATTTACACGTTTTTTTGTTTGTTATGTTTTTGTTTTGTATTTTGAATTTACGTCATTTGCATTTAGATAAAAAATGATGGTAATTTTAAATATCGGTTCCTAAAGAATAAGTATTTTCTTTTTTATAGCCGACACCCATGAAACAGTAAGAACTAATTTTATCAAAATATTTGAATTTGTTTTTATATTTCCTCTGCCGGCGGTTAATGGTGCTTTTTTAAACCCTGGCGATTGTGTGCAAAACTAAATGTGATACTGTCCTTTGAGGACAATATCACTCTAGCAACAATATAATTAAATAACAAAATAAATAAGACATCAAAATAAAATCAAACCACTACACCATATCGGAGATATCACCGGTTTCGAATAAAAATGTTTATTAAGTCAATGTTTATTACACAGAAAAAATATTTTAGAAAATATATTGTGCCTATAAACTTTTTTATACAAATGGTTCGCGCTTTGGCTCAGTCCTATATGTACTGTATTTTTGACGGATCACGCGGGCTCCGCGGTAGCAATATCGTTAAGTCGCGGCCGGTTCGGGTTTGCTGGACCGGGGTTCAAGCCGAATTTAATATCAAAGCTCCGACCGTATAACTTTGTCTTTGTAGCCGTGAATTCGAACGAAATTACTGACGTTACACAAAATTACGGATAGACAGACACACAGATGGACAGATAGACGGACGGATAGACAACGAAATTATTATAATTGGAATAATAAAAATGTACATGATGAGTTATCTCAAATGTTGATAAAAATGTTTTTTATTGTATTTGAAAAAAAAACTATTTCCTTCTCATAATTTACTTTGTAAAATATTACATTAAATATTATACTATATATTAATTACTTTATAAAATATTACAAAATTATGATGCACGATAAGAAAAATATAATGGTTTTCTATATACACGAATATTGAAACTTTGAATCCAATTATCTCAGAATGCCATTTTTGACGTGTCATGTTCAAGATGTTCATGTTGTTCATAATGTTCATGTCTATCATTACGTGCCGCTGCCGTTACATGAGAGTTCTCTAGGTTAATACAATGGGTACAACAGTGAGGGAGAATCTGGGTAACACTGCAAGTTTGGTGTCTCCATAATGCAACTACAATACGCCAAATCTGAATACAAGTAATAAGGTCATTTTCAGGAATGTAATGCGTACCAGTGTACATCTCGAATCAACAACTTGTTCTTGTATGTATCTTGTTTTTGTATAGACAATGCATATGAATATTGCTTATATAATTAATAATTCATACACAAATATAAATATGTTACAGTGAATCTGATTTTCTAGTGAGTCCATCATTCACTGGCATTTTAGAGAAAGTATATTCAAGGTCATTCTTATCATATTCAAAGAGTTTTTCACCAATAGAAATGAATACAATATTTTAACTTGCACTTACTAGTGAATTTATTGGTTTCCGAACTGTCAAAAATTAAATTTGACAAGTCTGAAATCCGTTTCCATAAAAATCTATGCTTTTAAACGAACTTTTATTTATCCAAATTGAAACAACCGGGCCTTGAATAACAATTTAATAAGTCATTGCGTGAACAAGGTTCTTACTGCATTATTAATTTCTTCTGTGCAAATCAACATTATGTAGGTAACGGATATTATTAAAATAGTCATTTTGAAGTGTTGAAAGTTTCGTCTGCACCAATTCTTCATTATATGATTTTATAACAAGATTCTAATGGCACATGGACCTTGTTTTTCAAAATTTATTTTGCGTTTTGTGTCTCATTCTACACTAGTCTAGTCCAAAGTCATCACAAAGCGACAGTATTTCTAATTTTTATCCTTTGAGCGATAGCATATTCTCTATTCTGTGGCGATAGTTCTGTTTCTCGAACTGTCACACTTCTGGACTGGTCTTTGATATTCAATGATTAGTTTAGGTAGGTAACTAAAACGTAATATATTTTTAAAATTTTAATCGCGAACACTTACGAAATTCTGATCATCTTATAATTCAAAAGACAGTCGATTAAACTCATAAAAATGATACGGTGCGAGCAAGCTTCACGTCTGTCACCGACGTCGAGCCGAGTAAGTTTGCGAACTTAAAAACCGCGCACTTTATGTTGTACGTCTACCACCCGTGCTTACACGTGCGCAAACAAGAAACGCAAACGACATTAGACACATTTTTGATAAAAAGATAGAAAATTGGAAATGCGGAAGAATCTGAATGAATTCAAACGTAAATGATGACTTAGAATCTCTTTGATTTTTGTATTTTTCGCATCGAGTGTTTGTTACTTGACGCACTTTTAAAGGTTCATTTAAAATTAATAATACCGGGTGTATGTTTATTTATGTTTCTATATTTGTAAGAAATAAACTTTTGTTGTATTGTTATAAAAAAAACATATTTAATAAACTTAATTGACAAAATACATATTCATTAATAAAAATTTTCCCTTAACCCCCCAATATTTACATGGTGACATAACCTCGTTTTGTTCCGGCAGTCGTCAGATATCATAAAAAACCCGAGTGCGCGATCTTTCAGCCGACACCTTACTTCGCGATTCGTATTCGTTTTGCGGTGCCGCTGTCCTATTTTAATTTAGGAGTTAAAATAGGACCGCAAAATGAATAAAAATCGCCTAGTGTAGTGCCGCCTTTATACTTTCTACGCTTTAAGAATTACGTGTACAAATTGATGGTTTCACCGATATATTGTCTATGCTTTGAGTAATGTATTTTCACGGATTATGTGTAGTGAATCTGAGAATTCGTTGATTTAGATGTTTTCACTGCCCCCACTCTGCCCGACCGGGAAAAGTACATTTTTACTAGTGAAAGTATAGTCTCACTAAAAATGCAAATTCGCTGTAACATATACAATACGTTCCGTCGATATAAATGTCTTGGCATGTTCTTGTCTATTATTGTAGGGTAACATCACATTGATATTTTCAATTTATTTTTTTTAAGTTATCTTTTTTGGCGCATTTGGGGTGAAATTTTCATTGTAACGGAAGTTGCGCACGCACAGCGTGCGTATGTGGCAAAACCATGTAGCGAAATATGTAGCGAAAATGCGAGACCACGAAATACACTTGATTATTATTTACTGTTAAGGTCAAAGGTAAAGGTCGTCCTCCTGATGACGTTGGATAAGTTTCCAACGAAACGTCGAGATTCGCTTTTCGATAATACACACGGTGCGTATAAAATAACCGAAATTACAGTTAAATAGTATATTTTTGACAGGTTGCGAAAGACTTAACGGTGGCTATTCGTCGGGCTGCTGTTTGCGTGTTTCGAGTTCAAGTACCTCTTCAGCTAATTTTTTTTGTATTCTCCGATTTGGTTTTGCTTCCGTGAATTCCAGGAAGTAAAGATTAAGAGCAGTACTTATCTAAAACGCGAACCAATAATTTAAGAAAGGTTTTATTGCCGACAATCTCTACAAAATAATCGTCAAAGTGTAGATTTTTATACAATTCTTTGAGCGTCATTAATATTTTTTTTTCTTTATTTTAATTTTCGAGTAAAACTTTTACCGCGCGTACTCTGTTCATATATACACAATTTTTTTCTTTATTCTCTAGTTCTGAAATTCGAAAATTTTAAAAACTAACTGAGTTAGTTGAAGCTTGTGCGGTAGGTGAATTTCTTTTTTCTTTTGGTTTTTTTCTCGAAGCTTTTTTTTTCAGACTGACGGATAAAATATTTCAAAACCTATAAAGTCGATTTTATTCAAATTTTGCAATATATCCTTGATAATATTATATACGATGTAGCATACAATTTTTTTTGATGATAAAGTCCTCCGTTTGCTTATTATGAATTTTTAACTTTAACCGTTTGAACAAATGAAAATTATTTTTAAACGATTCTCATTTGCCCAAAAAAAAATTTTATGCGTTACCTTTGCGTTAGGTATGAAGGAGAAAATAATTCACTTTCTCATTTTATTCAATTCCTAGCGATATGAAAAGGATCTTTTCGAAACAGCACATACAACTCCACCGTTTTTAAATTTAAAAAAAAATGTTAATAAAAATGGAATATATATGCCGTAAACAATGATTATAAAATGAATTTTGCTTGCAACAATTTCATCAGAAAAAAAATCTATTTGTTTATATAAATTTTTACTAAGAACATGCGTACTACACAGACTAAATATCACGCCAATATTCTTAATATTCTCAATATAAACTTTTTTACTATGAAAATAGAATTTAACTTGCTGGTCTCCTACGATGAAGCTCTAATCCCGTTTAAATAGAGTCTTAAAAACTGGACCAAAAATATTTAAAAAATTTATCACTAAATTCAGAATAATCATTTAAACATTTTTAAATTATGTTCGAAACTTTCCTATTTAATAAAATATTATTAAAAATCTATTTAATATTTAAGGTAAGGTATTTCCCCTTTGAAACAAATTATAACTGTATGGTTGCGAGTTTTTGACAATGCTTTGTGACACCCTAGTTGTGAATGGGCAACCGGGAATCGGTAATGATGTATGTGGGGTATAAAAACGATCCAAAAAAAATTAAAGCATTCATTGAGTATTAATAATTTATAATGTAATTAGTAATCCTCAGTGACTGCTTTTTTTAATTTATTTATTTTATTTATCTTCATCTTGTTACATGACATAGGAGATGGAGCCGCTCATCTCACTAGGAAGAACCTATGCCGAGATGAGCAGCTGAGCAATATAGTGAGAATAAAAAATAATAAAGATATACAACAAAATACTATGTAACTATAAGATTTATTAATTAATTAATTGAGTATATAAATATAAAATGTGGATAATAAGAACAGTATACATTGTATAATACAAAAGCAATAGTGAAAGTAAAGTAATATATATAAAAAATCATATGCATGGATAGTAACAAAATATATAGATATTAGCACAGTTAAAAAGTATATATAGATATATACCTATATAAAAGAATTAAATGAATGTTTGTGTATATTAAATAGTGATAAGAAATGAAGTTTAATGAGCAATAAATTATGACCTGTTTTCGGCAGTTGGGTATTTGTGCATTCAAAATATTTTTTATTTTTTTTTGGATATTGCTGACTCTAAGTACTTTGATATCCCACATATTATGATGTAATATGCTGAAGTCGCTTAATAAGGGTTTTTTATTAGACTTTTTTACCCTTCCAAATCCATGTAACTAGATTATGTTTAGCTAATAAGGTAGTTAGTAAAAGTATCAAAGCTATAGAGCTGATGCACTTATAGCAGTAGACTAGGCGGTCAAGCCGCATGTAGAGTACTCAGAGTATCATAGACTCTAAAATGTTTAAATACGAGTACAAAATCGACAGATAAAATTTAAAAAACGATGATATTGCTATCCTTGGGAATAAATGGTTCCTCTAAGTACGTAAGGCACAGTATATTTTTTTAACAAATTTATATATTTTTAAGAGATAATGTGCGCTATAGATTCTGAAAACAATTGTTTTAAACAAGTAAGGAAAATATGAAAAATAACCTGCAAAAATATTTTTATCTACAGTAATCTCATTATGTACCTACTGCGAATAGATCATTAATTATCTTGTATTGTTCCATAGTGTTTAACCAACATAACGTTTACACAAAAGTTGACTGACTTGTATAGAGGGATGTAATAGAAAACTTAAGCCTTCTCTCTGGCACTGCACAAATGTAATTGTGTTTGTGTTAACCAACCTAATTAAGTAAGTTCACTGTACACTACACAGTTTACATTAGCCGAAGATTAAAACGATTGATGTAAGTCAATATCGTACACCGTAAAATAATAGATTAAATCATGGTAATGGTGATCACTGTATTCATAAATTCAAAACAACACAAAATTTTCTCTAAAAATTCTATTACATTAAAGATTTAATTTCCTATATAACTGCATAAATTTATTTCAGAAAAATCATTTTTCATAAAAAAAATCTTAATTGTTTATAACTAAACTACAATGTTTTTGCAATAAATATAGAAATTACTTTAAAATCAAATTTACAGGATGTGTTTAAAATATCGAAATCTTGATCGACAGGGAAACATTTATTCATTCAAACTATACTTACTTTAATCTTCTTCAAAGTATTCCCCTTGGTCATCCATACACATATCCCAGCGTTCCCGCTAGTTCCTTGCTAGAAATACTTCCGGAAGGCACTTCTGCGTACTGTCTTATTTTGATTAAAATCGGGTCCCTTTCTGCGGCAGTTTTAATATGGGGAATAGCCAAAAATAATGCGGAGCCATGTCGGGAGGGTAGAGAGTCTGACAATCTAGGGGAATGGTGTGTTTGCGTTGTCCAGTGCGATTTCCAACGAAGTTACTTCTGCTCCATCATTAGCAGCCTTGGCAGGAATTTTGCTGATACACTCTTCGAGTCTAAACCAATATTGAATATACTGATCCAATGCTACACACCCCTACATTGTTGGCAAGTTTTCGGACCGAGATACGACGATTCCGCGTGACCAACGTCCGCACTTGGCCAATTACTGTTGTTTTTATAAAAAAAACGATTTTTTGAGGGCCCATGGGGACACGGTTCGCTTTCTACTGATATGCGGACGAAGTGGCTGTACCTCTCCTTCATTCACGAGATGCTGAACGTCAGCGACTGACGCTTTCTGCGGGCGGAAAAAATTAATTTAGAATCTAAGATGACACCGAGATCCTTCACTTGAGTGCAGATGTTAAGTTGCTTATTGTTGAGATGATAATCATAAGATAATTTTTTTCTTTTTTTTGAGAATGAAATGATATGATGTTTATCGAAATTTAGGAAAAGTTGGTTATTTAATACTTATTATTATTAATTAATGGGATTTACACGCTGTAACGCTAATTAATAATTATTATTGTTTGGGCTCTGATGGGCGAAAATAAATAAAATAATAAATAAATAAAAAAATTGCTACATTCTTTCTCTGCTTTTCCCGTACCGATATCCAAAAAAAATCAGTATTATTTATCTATTAAAATACAGGAATCTAAAAGTACATGAGTACATTAAATAAAACAAGGACTGTCTTACAAGTTTATACAGAATTGATAAGTTAAAAGAATTGGTGCACAATTACAAACAGAGAATCAAAAAAATGAAAAAATATATATAATAAAAACAGAGACAAGCAAAAAAATTAAAAGTGAAAAATAATAACAAACAGAGAGATTCAAAGGATATAAGTTATAAGATGAAAGGTTTAAGAATTTCTGCACGGTAACAAACAGAGAGAACTAAAAAATATCGGTTATAAGATATAAGAATTGCTGCAGAATATCATACAGAGAAGCAAAAAACGAAAACTAAAAAGCAATAACAAACAGAGAAAATCAATTAAGTTTTAAGTTGAAAGAAATAAGAATTGCTGCACAGCAACATTCAGAGAGAATCGAAAAACGAAAAGTTAAATGCCATAACAAATAGAGAGAATTAATTAATATAAGTTTTAAGTTGAAAAATATAAGAATTGCTACATACAAACAGAGAGACTATAAAAATCCTTTGTAATAAAAATATTTGCAATTGTTATCTTATTCCTATTTACTTTTATTCATTTCATACCAAAATTCCTTCCTATTGACATATCAAATTTTACGTAACTATATTCTAAGTTACAACCATCCCATTGAAATAATATGTAATGAATAAAAAATGTGTTGTAAGATGAAGATTCTCAAAAAAAAATTATATTGGGTGAATTAAAAAAAATCATTAATGCACATTTATTTTATTCCATTTCCTAAACGTCTAAATACATCATACACCAAAGCTGCATCGATTGTACGAGATATAATCGTACATATTTGATTCTGTGATATAATTTATTTTATCAATTAATTCTGTGAAATAATGTATTTAAAGACAAAGGAATATCATTAATGATAATATTTCATGAATCAGTTTTCAATAAAAAAATTAATGTTGCTAAACAAGATTTGAAATTAAAAATTATCGAAATCAGCTATCTAGTATCTAATAAAATATTAAAAACAGTTTACTGAATAAATTTAAATTAAGTTTTGATCAATCTATCTCTCTTTGTCCAAAAGTGATCCGCGCTCTTGGTTCTCGAATTGAATCTTTGTTTCTGCTTGTAGGAATTGTTTTTGTAGTTTTTTAGACTCTACTGTTGATGAATATTTTATTTGTGTTTTGTTTGTGATAAAAAAGTAATAAATTTATTGCGTGCCATCCAGGGGTTAGTGTTATATTCGAAATATTTTGTGGTACAAAATGCTTGTAAACCCATTGAATGGAATGTTTTAGTACTTTGAAAATATGGTAGATCTGCTAAAGATGAAAACATAACAGTTAAATTCTTATTGCCGCATTCCGAGCACGCGAAGCGGCGGGAAGCTGCCAAATCCAATAAAGTTGTAAAATGAAGGAACTGGCTCCACGCCCTTCCCATTGGCTTCTTTTCATAATCAAGGAGGCCAGGAGTTCAAACGTGATGCAAAATAATGCATTTTTCTATTTTTATATTTAGAACCAGAAAATAAAATTGTACAGAGTTGAACTAGACCCCTTCTTTAGGCGATGGGTCTGGGGTACAGCGGAAGTAAACCACCTTCGGAAATATTTAAGACACATTTATAAGGCAGTTAAAGTATTTATTATAACATATTTAAATTCCTTCGTAAACAAAACGTATTTTTTACAGTAGACGATGTTTTTAATTTTTTTTAAATATCGTTCCAAACTGAGTTACTTGCCGTCTTGGTTGTCTTTTTGTCGGGCGTATTTTTACATGCTCTCATTAAACTCTCTTTGTCTATTTGTTTGTTTGTTTATTTGTTGTGGTGGAATTATAATGGATTTTTCATCACTTTCCGACTAGCTAGAGCTCTAAAACTTTCAACATTTACGTAAAATGGATGACCATACATTAATAAATCATTTTTGACATGACTTGGTCACAACTTCAATTAAAATGAATGATTATCTATTATTATTGAAAATTAAAAATGCCTACGCAAAAAATCGTATGCAAAATCGTTGGTTGTTGAGACTTTTATGCCGGCGCCACACTGGCTTATCTTCCGTCGCGTCTTTGACGTCGCGGAACGCCGCTACATTTCTTTCCATACAATATGCGTTTATCGAACACACTGAGAGGATCATCGGTCAATCCGCTGGCGAAACACGCGCTTCGGCGTCTGTTCGGTTCTCCGCCCGCGGAACTTACGTCAATCTCATGTTTTTTAAATGGAAAGCGCCACATTCGATGGATCGTCCGCACTGCGCACGCACGTATAATGCAGACTGAATCCGCCCAGAATATTTTATATGACTGCTAAATTAGCTTGTGGATTTGATGCGACGTCAAAGACGCGACGGAAGATACGCTCAGTGTGACGCCGGCCTTAACAGAATGATCCAAAGGTCGCGGGTTTGAATTTCACTATAGACTAGCAAGTTAATACTATTTTCATAGCACAAGCGTTTAGCTTTGTTTTAAAATAGTAAGAATATTGATGTGACATGTATTCCGTGTTTTTTCGAATCTCTATTTAAAAAATTTTATGTCATCTCCACGTTTTTGATTCGTTTATAAATGTATTTTGCTTAGGTATGTTAAGCGCTTGCATTTCAACCGCTTTCCGTGTAGGTGCCAACATAAGTTCTTCTTTTATCAGCTTTACCTACTTTACTTCCGTGAACACTAATCTACACCGTGAACCTTTCCTCAGACAACAAGCTTCCGTAACAATACATTATTGCGTTCAAAGCACTGCCGAGTTTATTTCTTGCGGTCGCCTTTTTTCCGTTATGTTTCTCAGCTTTTTTCTTTCTGTCTAGGATATTTTACATAAAATAATACATTAAATATTTCAACCATACTCTTTTAATTTAAAAATATTTTTATTTCAATCATTAAGACACAACCTCGACATTATAAAAAAAAACATTTTTTACCTTTACCTTAAGCGTAAATAATAAATTTAGTCATAATTCATTCGAAAAATTAAAAAATTATCAGGAGGACTACCTTTACCCGCGGAAGTAAAGGTCGTCCTCCTGATGACGTTGGATAAGTATCCAAGGAAACGTCGAGATTCGCTTCTCGGTAATACATACGGTGCGTATAAAATATCCGAAATTACAGTTAAATAAGTCTGTACTAGTTAGCTTGTCTTTAAGTTTAATGTTGAGATTTCCATAAGTGTGACCAATGTATTTATTATTACCGCGTGTAATTTCGTGAACCCCGCTTTTTACTACCTTTCTTTTAACTCGTAACGTCTGCTTGTCGGCTTGTCTGCTTGTCTATCGAAAAAACTTTGGATTGATTTTTAACCCTTTTCCCGTGATCCAATCTAGCTGAAACTTTGCAGCAACCTCGTGGCGACGATGAAAATTATTTAACAATTAAATAATTATTGTAGTATGATTTTGGATATTTCCAAATTTTAATGGTTTTTTCAAATTGGGAACCATACAAATAACCGATGCGATTTTAAAATTAAAAATAAAGGTACACTCACTTAAAAAATATCAACATCCATACCAGGTTTAAATCAAAACACCAACGTTATATTCGACTACAGGGTGCTTGTGATAGATAGCATCCAACGATTTATTAAAACGACTTTAACAGTGTTGGAAGCTTCTCTCTGTAGATAACTTTTGCAAAAAAATCATACATTATCCCAAAGCCTGTTTGAGTTATATATTTTTCTGTGGTAGAATCAATATTAAGATATTCATCCATATAGGATTATCCTATTTCTGCTGATATAAGAAAATCACTAAAATGAAATATTCCAAAAGTTAGTTGCTCATGGTAGAAACACAAGACGCGCTACAAATCAGACTTTAATTGTTCCAAGAATAACAAATAAGTATGGACTGAGGACACTTGAATATTTAGTTTTCATGCTCTTGAACACCTTTCCTACAGGTCTAAAGAGTCCAAAATCAGTGGCCGAACTCAGAAAGTGGTTGTATCAAACGATATAAGTTACCTATGAATTAATGTGATGTGTATCATTACTGTAATGATCATGAATTATTAATTTGCTTTATTCAGATTTGCTTATTTACTTACTTCTATGTGCTTAAATTATTTTTTCTGTACATACAATAAATGAAATGTAGTAATATTTTAATATTAATTGTGAAAATGAACCTGCAGACAAACGTCTTTTAAGACGTTTTGTGGGTCTAGTGGCATTTAAAAAATGTAAAGAAAATAAATGGATAATAAAAAAAAAATGTTGGTCTTGTGGTTAGGACTCTCGCCTCGTGATCCAAAGGTCGCGGGTTCGAATCTCACTCTAGACCAGCAAGTCCTATTTTCATATGACAAGCGTTTAGCTTAGTTTGAAAATAGTAAGAATATTGATGACACGTATTCCGTGTTTGTTCTAATCTCTTTTTAATAAAATAAAAAGATGTAACATATAATAACAATCATTGAAATGCGGTTTTATCTACGCTATAATTGATAGATCAATGGCTCTACTGATATTTTTATCGAAACAAAGAGCTCTTCAACTTCTCTGGAATTTTTATCCAATAGATTTGTTTCATTGGCAAAATGTAAATTGGACGTACATTTATTAAGTGGCAGAAATATTTATTGTTGTAAAAACATATATCAATAAAATACACTTGCCATTGCGAAATATAGTTGCCTAGCTCGGCGAATGTTATAATATTATACTCATAACAATAACATTACATATTCATCGCATAATGTAGTAGCTTGTTGGTGTTGTGTTTATGATTTTCGCCCATTGTGTATGGTTCAAACTCGGAGCATTCGATCGAGTCCTATTTTACCACGCTTATATTATCTTCACTTGATTCTCTGGACGGAATCTCATAATCGATATATCACCCGCTTCTCAATATGTAATACAGCTGAAATTTCATATGGAGGCGTATTCTCAATGATAATACATGAATCATTATTAGATTCACCAATTAATCAATTAATCCCTCATAATTAATTAATCAAATTTTTATACGGCAAATTAGTTGATGAGAGTAGAAAATTATATTACATGAAATTTTAAAAAAACGCTTGTATTTAAATATATTCAAATACTCTTAAAGGTAGAAAATAAATAAGGCCAAATTTTTTTTGCATCACTCTCCAAATAAAAGGGTGGGCGCCTTCCCTCCATCAACAACAGAATTCAGTAATCTATATCAATTTTGTAAGCGCCCACCTTTTATTTGGAGCGTTAGGCAAACATTTTTTGGCCGAAAATTTATTTTGTACTTTTTAGTAGGTACATTTTAATACAAGCGTGGTTTTAAAATAGAAATCGTATAATATTATATTGTATATTGTGCTTAGCACTAGTTTTAAAAATAATGAGAATTGATTCGGCGCTTATTTTTTCAAATAAAAAAAACATCTAAACATGATCTGAATTATAAATGCAATATAATATGCATTTTGTAGGTTTGTAAATCATACGTTCACTTTATTATTTCGTTTTATGTGTACTATACGCATATACATGTAAGTGTATGGTAATTATTTTTTAAATAATTTGTATATAGCGGATCAGGGCCTGCACAAATAATCCGATCTCTCTGTACTATGCTCAATTAGTACAACGTTAACTAGACAAAACGAAAAATTTAATTCACAATTCTCGTGCAAATGAATGTAGGTAATAGTAATAAATCAAACTATTTTTAACATCCAAGTATTCATAAGTACCTATATGTTTATTGCGACGTTATTAGACGTGGCAGCATTGCAAAATGATTGCTGGTTCCAGTCGGATTCACAGATCAATTATGTCAATTGTTCACTATAGAAACTTTCATTGAAGCTATATAGCTTTACACCCGTAAAATATAATTGTTGAGTTTTATCGTTTATTAATTATTAAATTTATATGCGCTTAGTAATATTTTAGATTTTAATTTATATATATATATATATAAAAAATTTAAGAAAACCCTTAAAAACACGCCATAATTTTTCACACAAATATAATGTACATATCGGCCTTCGTAGTCCAGTAGGTATGACATTAACTTCTCACATCTAGAGTTTCGGATTAGATTCCCGGTGAGGTCACAATTAATCTATGTGATTTATTCAAGCATGGGTATTTTGTTTTGTGATGTGTTTCGCATCTGTAATTCGGACTGTTGGAGCGTAAATTAAAAAATAAAAAATAATATTCAGTAGTTGAAAATCGAAACCCACTTATTCCATAAACTTATTTTATTTTTTATATTTATGTATATGTATATATTTTTTCAAATCAGAGAAAAAAGGTTCACATCTTGTTTGTTACTTGAATAATTAGATATTTAACAAGCAATGACTTCAGATTGATATTTCATATGTGGAGTATAAAAGCAAAGGCAGAAATATTAAAAAAAAAATAATGCATTCATCGAGGTTTACTAATTTATAATTTATTAAATTTTCAATTTTATAGAAAACATACATTATAAATTTAAAGGAAATATGTAGAGAGAAGAAGTAGTCAACTTCTTCTCTCCAAGATATATAGAAATACCTCTTTTGGGGTAGGTAGCCTTTTTAATAATTTTTCCACCTTAGATCAATATCTACGAGTAATATTATTTATTTTGAATGAAAGTACGTGTACCTACAGTAAGAATCAAAAGTTAAGAATATTAAAAAATATAAAAGTATCCTGCGAGATGCAGGATAGATATAATATAAAATACAAAAATGAACGAATAAAAATGAAAGAACATGCCCGAAACACAATACATATAAAAAAATCATCCTTCAATCTCGATGCGGTGCTAAGCTACCGGTTCGTTATTGAGTCCAACTCATCGGTATAATCTCATTATTTCCGAAACGGATTCAATTATTTTCGACATGAAATCGACTAAACCATAATCTCCGCGAGTAATGTTATTTGGCAGTCCGGACTCGCTTTATTATCGGCCTCTAAGTGTAATTGAAGTCGAGTGTTAATTAGGAAAATCTTATCAATTCCCAATTCGGATTCAGACCCACTTATGTAGAAATAAGCACATGTGACAAGTAGATTGTACACTTAATAGGTTTTTTGCCTCAGTACGAAACTGATATTTACTCAACTCTATTGGTTACCTGATATTAATATTTTAACAATATTTTATATGTAGATGTGTTCTAGAAACACAGTTACTAGACTTGTCTCCAGAGCGATGATGAATTAATTAAGATAAATTTTAGAAGTCTCACAGAGACGAAGCTATGACTATGAGAAACGTGTGTCAAGCTGCGAAAATTTATGTATACTGTTTATGAGAAAATAATACAGAGGTCTCTAGCACAGTTCATTCAGATAAACAAAAGATTCTCAGATTTGAACATATTGTCATGTGTCGTGGCTGCAGGAGGAATTAATGAAGCGCTGGAATGTGATAACGGATTTATTGATTATCTATTAATTAATTATTCTAAAGTACAACGTCACTTATCAGTATTAAATGTAACGCTATTCCTTAAATTAAACTGTTTCGCAAATTTATCACTTTAACAATCGCCTTAACACCTTTTCACTGTCCACTAGAATATTCCATCAATTTCCGCACTTATTCATTTCGCTTCGATTTATCTCGCTACGTAAGAACTTTCTAGAATAGCTGTCAAATCTCCGCTCCCTTGGCATCACTGGCTTCTTGCCGCTACCGTTCGCTTGGTCGGACTGATCCGCTGCCGTGGCAATCTTCGCTTTGTTATCGCCTGTCAACCGCGTTCGGAAAACAACTCACACCTTACTCCCGTGCGTCGTATTCATATGGCTAATGCTGTTATCCAGACGTTTCCAGTGTTTACTAGCAAGTACTCGTACTTTCCAGATTTTGCCGGAAGGTTGCAGACGTCACACGAAAGTCGGAGGTGATTCCAGATCCTTCCGTAGTATTGTGCCAACTTCAAACTCTCACTTTGACAGAAGTACGTGATTCTTTTTTTTAGCCTCGTTACAAAATATAGAAATTTAAAAAAAATGATAATGTGTGGATGTTCTTACGATGGAATTGGAGAACGCTGCATTGTGTAGAGTGATCACTTAAGCCAGCTCCTACAGGTTGCAGGCCCTGAGTCATCGTATAACAGACTTGCATCCACTTTTTTCATATATAAATTAGCTTCGTCTCCGTGAGACTTCTTTAATTATACTTAATTAAAATTGATGTGTCTACAGATTTGTTACGTCGATATCAGTCTCCATAGGAAATCAAAAATGATATTGCCGTTTTACTGGCTAGTTTGAAGTTCGATATCTTGAATTCGACTTTGAGTACCAATTTCAAATTAACATCATATGTAAGCTACGACATTTTTTTTTCAAATTTCGTTAGTCATTTGTTTTCCCGCCGTTTTCTTTTTTTATATTTGTGTGTCTGCGACCATGGAGAAAATGAAAATTCTCGTTATTTTCGAATACGAGTTCCGTCGTGGCACTAATGCTTCACAAGCACGCAATATCAACAACGTGCATGGATCGGGTTCCACTAATGAACGCGCGGTGCGTTTTAGGTTTGATCGCTTCCGTTCTGGAAATGTTTACCTCAACAACGAGCCCCGTGGACGACCGGAGATTACAGTTGATAATGACAAATTGAAAGCTGCAGTGAAAGCGGATTCCCCTCAAACCACGTCAGAGTTGACAACGAAAGTCACAAAACGTTTTGTTTGTGTCAAATTGGGAAAATAATGAAAGTGCGTAACTTACGAATTTACTGAAAGACAACAGTAAACTCGCGTCGATCCTTCACTTAATTTATTACGTCGGCACATAAATGAGAGAATTTGGCTAAATCCAAGATAATGGTCCCATTGCATATACAACGAAAATGAGTATTTCACTATATTATTGAATGTGCTAATAACAAAATGAAAGATAATTTACGTTTAAAAAGTAAGTATTAAATAAGATATTACACTTTAAAGTTTCGAAAAATACACTGCATATTTTGACATTTCATAGGCAATACATGAGGTTAGGTTAGGTTATTTGGTTTGGTTTGGTTAGGTTATTAGGTTTGGTTAGGTTAGGTTATTAGGTTTGGTTGGTTTAATTTAGATTACGATTATTTTAAGATTTTTATTGTTAGATTAAATTAACAGGACATTAAATTATATGGTGAAATACTTATTTTCATTGTATGAACAACGGGACCATATTCTTGGATTATTCCGAGAATTTTGATTAGGATTTTTACTTGTGATATAAAATGGATCCTGTATGATAATCGTTAATTTATCAATTAATGTATATTATAATATCTCACAGAGACGAAACTGTATTAATTATGGGGAAGTAGGTATAGAGATCATTTGGGTGTACATAGGACTTATGCCTATCTTTTTATGGTTGGCTTAAGTGATCACTTTACACAATTGTAACATTCGCCATTTCCACCCATGATAAAATATACCATGCTTATTCATTTTTTGGAAGTTGTATATATGTTAAAATTGCGTGGAAAGCTTTCATATATAAGTTGTAAGCGCCTTTCCATGCGGCCTGTACAAAGCCATTTTCATTCCCCTAAATCCCCACAGATGTCGCTAATGAGAAAATCTACATTGATTTTTTACGGAATTTTGAGAGGAATATACTTTTTTGTGTTTAATGAAATTCATCCGAATACTTGCATTACATTAGGATACGCCGTCTTTCGATTGCAATTTCGTCTCTGTGAGATATCTATAATATACATTAATTGATTAATAATGTCTCTGTGACATAAATCCAGCACTGTTCTGAAAGATTTGAACAAACTCAAAATATTCTGAATCGTTAATTTATGTTCTGTTCATGTCGCGTTAATAAGTTGCTCTTGCACTGAGTGATTATCTGCCGGTCCTGTGCATTCCTAGTCGGAGATCACACTGTGTTTTTTTTTTATGTTGTGTAATTATTCCAACTACGGGGTTGTCAGTCTGACTTGAGCCATCCACTTCCGCCTCCTGTGGGATTCATCTTCTTTTAAATATGTATCAATGTTTTATAGTTTCTTTGCTTTGATTGCTTTTGCTTTGTTTTATTGGTAATCGTATTATTTTTGTTATATATATATATATATATATATATATATTATATATATATATAAATATATGTTATAATGAAGGTTTTCACGGGTGTTAGAAATGTTAGTATTAATTTCTTTGGGGGTAACCCGCGTCAAAATCTGGTCCTCAGAAGGACCATTCGTCAACCGACGTTTCGCCTGAATCACAACAGGCATCTTCAGGTTGTCTTGTTAATAAATTTCCGTCACGAGGGGCAGTGCGACCACGTCCGTTCGTATCGGAAGCCTATTACCAAGTGAGGTCCGGTAAGTCAAAGTCTAAATTTGGGTACTGTGGTCATTATTGGCCTTAATGATTTTTGGGAATTTTGTATTAAATATTGGGTGTTCCCAGCCGTTGCTGGCCTTAATACAAAATTCCCAAAAATCATTAAGACCAATAATGATCACAGTAAGAAACTTGCTTGAAAATATCATCTACTTTTGGTACTGGAAGCAATTTAAAGAGATCTTTTGTTAAAAGGCAGATTTTTTTTCAGTATTACTTTAATGATAATCCTTTGTGATATTTTTACTGAGTTTAAATTTTTTTATGACAAACTCCCCATCCGATAACACCGTATATGAGTATAGAGTGAACAATGGCATAATGAACGTTTTAAATAATTTTTGTATTTAAAATATTTCTTAATCTAACGAATATGTAGATACATTTCCTTATTCTTTTTACCAATTCAGTGATGTGTCTATTCCACTTGAGGTGTTGATCAATGATCAAACCAAGGTATTTTGTTTCGGAGGTGGAGTTGATTAATGCACAATTATTGTCAGTTTGTATTTTTGTTCATGGATTATAATTTTGTTGTTATGTTTAGGTATTTTTTGTAGAGAAAATATCATAACATTTTTTTTTATTTCGCTATATTAAACAGCAATTTCATAGGCGAGGACCTAATATAAATATTTGTTGCTCAACTGTCCAATTATCAATTGAATCTTAAAATGGCTTCTGTCACAGTTTTCAGCTGTTGCCTATCGCCAGTGTAATATATGCAAGTCAACACGATGTGTTTATACTATTCTCACCTGTATAAATAGTTTGCACATTAAAATATTGAAGTTACATACTCTAGTTGAGAGTATATGGAATATTCGTAGGTAAATTATTTTTAACAACATTACGTCATTGTAAAATAATGGGTCTAATTTTTCAACATTCAATTTTAAAATTTACATACGAAGTAAACCCATTGTGTTGAGATAATATATCTTTAAATAAAATACCTTTTTGTTTAACACCACTTTATTGTTTCAGTACTATATATAGTATCACAACTAGTTTCAGCTTATAGATGAACCTTCATCATATTCAGCCCTGAAGAAGGCTCAGCTGTGGGCTAAAACTAGTTGGTTAAAAACTCAATAAAGTGGTGTTTAACAAACAGTCACTTTATTTAATGATTCAATTTCTATTTTTTTAATAATATAAAAAGAGTACCAAATCAGATGGTCGCTGTTAGAATTCATCAGTTTGTTGTTAAAGGCGAGGATGTTATACATCTCCACGATTTCATCAAAAAAAAACTTTGTATCGCCTGGAAAACTAAATGGTTACACAGCTGCATTAAAAATAAAAACAAACTTGTTGTTATATTCCAATTGCTTAGAAACATATTCAATTAAGATATTAACGCTTCAGCTAATTTGTTTGTTCTAGACTAGTGGTCAGAAAATCGCGACATGTGGTATTAAGCCTGAAAAAATAAATTGTGTAGTAGTTTGGTCAAAAAGCTACAAAAATTTTTGTTTATTTCAAGAAATGCTCATCCATTTAACAATGTTATTATGGTTTCCTGCAAACTAATTCTCAACGTACCGATATAAGATATATAAGACAGCGTTTTTCCAATTCTTTAAACACTTCCGAAACTTTTGATAAAGCCTTCAGCTTGGTTTTGCTCGAATTTGCCTTTATCTCCGGTATGGTCGAATAATGTTGCCTTTTTATAGTACATGACTCCCTACGACTTTTTCCTATTCCCTGAGATGAAGAGAATAATAAAAGGACAACATGTTTCTACCGTATAGGAGGTAAAGGCAAAATTCGAGCTAATTCAAGAGTGGAGATCATAACGGTTGTTGTCGTCTATACAACAGAAAATTACATGAGACGTGTGGAAAGCCTGATGTTAACAGGCAATAAGGTGGGGTGCTTCATATGGGCTGATTACGTCGAAATGGACGACAGAATGGACAGAATGAACCCTGAAAAGCGCTTCTCTACACCACAAAGAACGAAGAAGATTAGGAAGGATTGGAACTGCGATGGATTGACTGTCAGCGCTGATACATCTGGAACAAACTGGAAGACAAAAGCAATAGTCAGACAAGAATGCAGGAGACTTCTATATTCAGACAAAGCCCACCCAGGTCGAGCTTATGATGATGATGATGGTGTTGACATACACGAGTTATTTTTCCTCAGTTCTGGTCGTTTATTCAGATTGCTTCAAACAAACGGAGTAAAAGTACTATACCTCCATACTATAGCTCCAATTATAATAGTACAGTTGAACTGTACTATTATAATTGGAGCTTGGATGCTTACACTGAGACGAATGAACCTCTTCTTTGATGACATAATTATACACTCATCACTCGTCTCCTATTCTGATGCACTAGAGCAATACCAAATCCTAAGCGACTTCATTGAATAGGTGTTTATCAATTTCTTTACGATGCAGTTTTCATGGAAAACTCTCTAATTTCGGAACGAAATCCCTGTGCATATTAAATTGCCTATTATATATGGATGTATTTGGTTTTAACGTTATGGAAATTATTCAAATAGCTTAATACTTCACCTGTCGATGATAGATTCCGATTTTCGAAACTTGATTAAAAAATAATTAAATTATTATGATAAAATTATAATTCAAAACGTAGAAGTAACATAGTATATGTTTTTCACCCAATTTGATGCATGTTACTTATTTTTCTGTCGAAAAAAGTTGTGCATCCGATGTGGCAGAAAATTGACAAATAATTCGCGTGTAGCAACATCAAAAAATGGTTTTAACCGGATACGAACACAAAATTCAAAAATTCCGGAGTTTTTTTAACCTACCAATTTAACTTGATAGAGAAATTTAAAATCAGAATTTGGAATTCGGTAAAAAATCAAATACTGTCGGCTACATACCGATAACAGAAGACAAAAAATGCAATACTATCAATACACATTGCTTTTAAGCTATTTTATACGTATATCGTTTACCACTTTAAGATCAATTTATTTGTAAACATGTCTCTTGAAAATTTTGTAGACCTCTTTCTGTGTATATTTGGCTTTTTTGTCTCAAGTTTGCTGACTCTTTATCTAGAAAAAAAATTAGTGAGGAACCTTTAGGTGCTGAAAGGTCTGATTCAAATTAAGTCAACATAAAATAATAATATGATAGTTGGATTCACAATATTTTTCTGTGGGGACAAAATAATTTTATGGGTCAACCGTCGAAGGGTTTAGTATGACTCTGCGAAAAAATATATTTTCGTCCCATTTGCACTTGGATTGGCTACATATAAAAGAAGAAGACAGATGGTAACATACCATGTTAATGCCATACCAATGTTAATCCTGGTTTTTCTACCCTTTGTATTTCTTTTAGTAATAATGTATACAGTTAAATATTTCAATTGTGGGGTATAAAAATGCAACAATCTCCAAAAAAAATTTAATGTAGTCACCAAGGATTACTGTACTCTAATTTATAATGTACTGAAATTCATTTTATTATATTTTATAATAGGATTATTGAGATGCTACTCAGAAATCCAAAGTTCAACTTATCTGCTAGAATTTGGAAAACTTCCTCAGTGTTGAATGTTTTGGTTCCAAAGGTCTTGACGAAAGCAGCGGAATTCTGAAAATTTAAATTTAATTTGCTCGGATTTCTGTGAAAGGTCACGAAAACGTGAAAACTATGAGCACTAAGCAACAAAATTAGCTTCGTTTATATTTGAATGTCTCAATATCAGCTTAAAGTAATGAAGATGACGCGGGAAATTGGAGCGTGTTTACAATTTGATTACGCTGGATAAACTCAAAAATTTAACTCACTGAAACTCATCAAGATGTTCATGCCACTCCAACACTTCGTTGTATGAATGTCCTTTTAGATTTAACTGAGAGATAATATTGTAGTAGACATCCATTCTGCAATCATAATTTTATAATTTTTTCCCTTTTTTAATTCACAACAAACAAAATCATTTTACAGAATAACAACCTTTTGTTTACAAAACTTATAAGTAAAAATATCTTCTCTCGGAAAATAATAATTGAACAAACTCAAGTATCATAGCAAACACAAGTTGCAGCGCAAAGGGTAGGAAGTCTTAAATTTTAATATACAGTCGATAGTATTTCAGCGAGAATTCTAGTTTGATTTTAGATGGAACAAACAAATAAAGTATACTAACATCTATTTTTGGACAAAAGCATTTAAATTAAGTTTCAAGTAGGTACAATTAAGATCAATTAATTTTACTGCCCGCTGTTGTAGCCGTTGTCATCTTCATAATTTTTATTGCATGAAAAAATTAAAAATTCCGTGAATGTACGCATCTGAATTTCCTCCTTCACATTATGATTGACTGAAACGAATTACATTAGTCTTTTGCGTTTTTCTCGCAACATCGCTTTTCAGATTCTTGGATATGATCTCAAAAACTATTTGGCCAATTTTGTTCAAATTTTGCACACATGTCTTATTAATAACATTATCTATGACGACGATTTTTTTGATAAGATGCGCCGTTTGCTTGTTATAAATGGTTTCAACACGTTTGGCTTGTTTAAAAAATATACTACGAGCTCTAACTAAATAATTTGAAACAATTATGAAAAATTCAAACTAAACACTCTTAAAAACTAAAATATCTTAGTAACTAAGTCGCGCATTATTATAAAAAGTATTTTGACATGAAGAGGCTCAGTTTGGAAGGAAATTTTTATAAATTTAAAAACTAGTAAAATTGTCAAAATACCTACTATTTTACTTCTACTACTACTAAAAATACTACTAAATATTTATCAACAAATAAGAGGAGAAATATTCTTAAGCCTTGTTAGCATAGTCGATAACAGCATTGCTTACTGCTAGGCCTGCGGGCGGCTGTGCTGGCCGCTACGCGGCCGATAGTACGACGACGCGCCCATTAGGGTCTGCGATTGACCCTCCCACAGCCTGCTGCTTTTTGTAGGATTTCGTTATTTTTTTAAACTGGCAATGGCAAAAACACGTACTGCATTTGCGTATTTAAAGCAATCATAATATAAATTATACATCGCCGTATACGCGCTCAATTTTCAACATTTCGCAACATTCGAACCCAAAAATTATGTCAAAAAATAGTTGTCTGCAGAAAAAAAATGACGTAAGAAAATATTTTCATAGCACAAGCATTTAATTTAGTTTGAAAATAGTAAGAATATTGATGTGACACGTATTCTGTGTTCGCATCTCTATTTTTTATTTTTTTTAATTAAAAATAAAATTAAAAATACATATAAGTATCCATGTACTTATGTTATATTATATATATCTACTATATATATATATTATATATCTATATATATATATATATATATCATGTAATATTTCAGCACATTAAATAAAATTTTGATATATTTTTTAATCATCTGTATACCTCATTTCTTAAAAGAAATCATACAATTTGATTAATTTTTGAAGCTAGCAATGAAAAAACAACCTATTACTTGATGCGTTTTAAGCGTAATCACAATATAGATAGGTACTTACTGCTGCATACCATTGTTGACAAATTGCATAAAAACTCGTTTTGTAATCAATTTAGCGTGTACATAACTACTGGGATTGAGCACATCTACACCATTGAATTTATTGTTCTACATATTGAGAAAATGATTTTAAAAATTGCAATACCTACGTACATATGTAATATGTACCTACATTAAATTCAGTAATGGTACTTGAATATGAATATATTTAAACATTTTACACTTCGTAAATTTTGACGTGTTGAATTATGAAATAAATACCAGTGTTATTTAAAGAGTAACTATGCAGCTACTTTCCAACAAAATTCATTTGTAACTTACCGCTGCGCGAACATAATCTTGATATACATCGGATAGTTTAAAATTAAAATATATTACCAGGAAAGTAAAAATCGACACGAACCCATGTGTCGGACATGAATTGCATCGCAAACGGGTATGAATTCTAAAATTTTAATGTACAGTCGACAGTATTTCTGCGGAAATTCTAGGCGTACTATAGTTTGATTTTCGAAGGAATCAAACAAATAAAGTGGGCCAACATCTATTTTCGGACAAAATCATTTAAATTCAAGTAGGTACAATTAAAATTAATTAATTTCACTGCCCGCTGTTGTCTTCTTGATTATTTTTATTGCATAACAAAGTATACATAGATCCCAATTATAAAGGAAAAAATGTGCGCATCTGAATTTCTTAATTCACGTTACGATTGACTGATGAGGGGGTGGGTCATATGTATAAAATTATATTGTTGTGAATTGACCCGTGATTATGCAGGGTTTCCATTTTGGTAAGTTTTCAAGACGTAATCGCTTACAACATAAACTCATCTATCTTTATTATTATTTTTCTTATCAACGTGGTCACTTTCTACGGATATGTTATTTTATTTATTAAGAAGAATGGATAAGTTTCATAGTGCTGATAATAGATAAATGTAACATGTTGTATCATTTAACTGAAATATATACCAACTAATAAATTGGTGAAAAAATTGAGCGAGTCTTACAGTAGTCGGAAATGATGTGTTTTTGTATTTTCTCAACAACTATTTACAGCAGTTCGGACGAGTCGGTATAGAAGTGTGCAGCTTCCCATGAACCAAGCGTAAATTCAAATCTCAAAAATTTCAAAATAATTTATTTATAAGTATTCGTAGAGAGAACCTTAAAATCATGTGAAAAAAGCGAAAAAAGTAGTTTTTCACAAGGTTTTAAGGTTTTATAAAACCATAAGACTTAGTCAAAATTACAGGTAGGTAGTTAGGTAAAAATATAATACGACAAATGAACAATTGATTTAATTAATATTTTTTCTTAACAAGTAAATTATGAAGTTGCTTAATTCAGGATAAAATTATTTTGCAATTTTTTTTGTCAGATTCAATCAAATGTATGTTGTACCTACATTATTTATGTCGAGCAGTTTTTTCTAAGCCAGAGTTATCCTGAGATTTTAAAAATCTAAATTCAAAATAGCCCGTCTTTTTCGAAATTGACATTTCTTCCGACGCCTAATGTCAAAGTTGAATCGGAACATTTTTTCATTTCTACTTCCTGTTGCACGTTTCGGTCGTATTCACGAAATTAATCCTATAAACCGAGCGTAAAGACGAAACACATCAAAAACATTTATTTATTAATTTAAGGAATCTTAACAGTTTAAATCATTATAATGTTAGAGCACAGAGTATATTGCATAAACCACATTACATAAATGTAAAAAAAGTTTTATAATATTGAGCATGGAAATGATCTTCGTAAATATATTGTAACGAGATGCTAAATAATTTACGCACTGTCCGAATTCCTTGTAATATGTCGTTACAATATCGAAGGATCGAGAAAACCTTCGAGAAACATCTACAAATGTCTGGAACATGTCTGGTACAACCGAGAAGCAACGAGAACCTTCTCATAAATACTAGAATAATCTAGAAAGTACGAAAATATCAGCATTTAGGTATAAATACGAAACGGAGCCGCGTCACGAGTTCAGTTGTTGTGTTTGACATTTCGATTCAGTGCAAAGTACACGCGAGCTACGAGACGATGTCCAGGGTGGCCAGTCGTAAATTGCGAAGCGAAAGGTATTAAGCGAAATAATCGAGCGAAGTACCTAATTGGTGAAATAAATAAACACGATAAATACTAGGTGCAAAAATTAAATGTTCTACCTATGATAAATATGTTTTACCCAGCGACAATAAAATATTCATATACAAGTGAAATTTAGCGAAATAGTATAGATTAAAAAATAGCGTTAAGTTTAATTTGTGTTAAGTGAATTTGTACGTTGAATAATTAATTAATCATTAGTTAATAAACCTAATTTTTAGCTAGCTAATTTTTTCCGTCAAGTAGCCTTTTATTATTTGAAATTGTAATAGCCATCAAAAGACAATGGCGCGGCTCTCATTTCCTTTACTACAAATACTACTTGAATACACGTGTTGTTTAAATAAGTCGGAATATATTACAATACATTATGTCATCATTATTGTCAGCTCGCCGCTTACGCGTTGTCTAACCGCTAAATAATAATACCTTAATAATACCACTTGATAATACCACTGACGCAATAACACGTGCAACATTAACTCATTACTGACACTAAACACATCGGCCGTGTTCTGAAAATAACAAGTTGTTTTTTTGATTGTTACCCCAACACTCAAAAATAATAATGTGGTAGATTTACGACAGTCCGCCTTGTTCGTCTTGTTCGCTTTTTCGTTGCATTATACAGCCAGCTCATAGGGTTTGTAAGCCCCGGGCCATCGTGCAAGAGGCTCCCGTACGTTTCTCATATAAATAGCTTCGTTTCTGTGATATTTATATAATTCATTTTAATCATATAAAAAAGATTATCTTAAAAATATTTAGCGCTGTACAACTCGCAACACGAGTTTAATCAATATTTTAACTATTTTTAAATTAAGCAAAACGCTTGTGCTATGAAAAAGGACTAACTTGCTGGTGTTCTGGGATGGGGCTCAAACCATCGATCACTGGATCACTAAACGAGCTACTCGTTTTTCGAAACATATTTTTGAAAATGATTTGCTGTTTGATTAATATCGTCCCGTTTTGATATTTTCTTTTCTATAAATAGGATACATTTGTATCATTGAAATGGATGCAAAACATAAACCAATTTCCCGGACAATGATAATGCGTTTAAAGCCCTGGATTACTATCATACGTGGATTCGCGATCAGCCACCCAGCAGAACAAGTATTTAGGTGAAATGAATGAATGAAATACGAAATAGAACGAATATTCATCGCTGTTTCGTGAATAAAAACATATTGGCATTCATAGTTATTGAAAGAACGATATTAAATTTTTTATTGATTTTAAAAATAAAAATAATTAAAAATGCGTGTGTAAAACATTTTTCTTCCGCATCTGAAGGTTAATCCAATTGATTAATTCTTTACTTAGTTTTCAGATTTTCTTGACCATTCAGAAATCTTTTTGGTCAGATTATTGGGTTATTTATCAACCATTATCACGTAATTATCGCTATTAGTCCTGCTGATTTACCCTGAAACGGAATACTGCAGATAAGAAGTCGGAGGCGTGCGGTGTAATAATATCGTTAATCTTTTACTTTTAATTTTTTTATTGGTCTCAATTATTACATATCACAACCAACATCTGGAGAACTTGAACCACTCAACAGAGAAAGAAATATTGGAAACATTTGAGGTGTGGTGCTAGGGGGAGACTGAAAAAATAATTCTAATAAAATGTACCTATATCAATAATTGCTCGTCCATAATTATTCGCCCACAATTACAGTAAAAACAGTTGTCGGCAAACTTCTTGAAAAATTTTGTCCTAGTGGGTGAATGCGCAGAAGACAAAATTTGGGTCTCGTTGGTGGAAAGGTACATGCGCAAACTTCGCTCCACTACGCCGAAAAATTTCAAGAGTTTGCCGGCTACTGTACTCGCAAGGATAGTTTCTCGCCAGGAAAGTTACTCGCCAACATTGGCTCGCCACTATATAATCTAACCTAATCTAATCTACCATTTAAATGAACTTTTAGCTGACGAAAATTGTTTGTAAATAATAATTGAAAATATTTTTAAATAATATATATTTATATTTTTAAATAAACGTGTTTCTTATAAATTACTCTCCATGGATTCTTAAATATTAAACTTATAAAAATAAATCTTAAATATTAAAAAAAATTGAAATTACGAGCATTATTTTAGTCATTTTCAAAATAATATTGATTGTCGAATTCCATCACCTGCGTTGTTCATAAAGAAAGTTGACGAGTATCTCAGAAACAATGAGGAATGGAGACGAGTTGTACCAGTTTTTATATACCAGTGATTTGAAAGGGAAAAATACTTGTATAGATATTGTGCTACTGCCCGTGTAGGCTTTGGGTGCATTTTTAATTATTTCCGTCAATGCTGCTATGCTTATTTCAAATTTTTCCTTTTTTTTCTGTTATACGTTTATTTTATTTTTTTTGAACCTGTTATGTATAAAGTATTTTAAAATATAAGTCGGTTTCATTGGATTAGGCTAACCTAACCTTGCCTTAGAGGAAATAATATGTTATTTTAATACCTTTGTGAACAAAAAAAACTAAAGAAAAAACATTAACATCCGATAGTATACGAATATATTTTTTTAAATAGAGATGCGTACACGGATCATGTGTCACATTAATATTCAAACTATCTAAACGCCTGTGCTATGAAATAGGATCGACATGCTAGTCTGGAATGAGTCTTGAACCACCGACCACTGGATCACCAGGTAATTGTCTTAACCACTAGAACACCAATCACTTCAATAATAAAGTTTTTGACCAAATCAATGTTATCGACTGAAAAAAGAAGAAAGGCAACCAATGTAAGATACTTGTTGGGAAGACTTCTTTCTAAGAAGGCGTTTTGGTTAGCAATCTCGATTAATTCAGTTATTTAAGGTTAGGTTAGGTTAGATTAGTTAATCTTGCTTAATTCAGTTATTTAGGGTTAAGTTGGGTTAGGTTAATTAATCTGGCTTAATTTAGTTATTTAAGGTTAGGTTAGGTTAGTTTAGTTAATCTGGGTTGATTAAGTTATTTAAGGTTAGGTTAAGCAATGTGCCACAAGGAATATTTTTATATTATATTTTTTTATACAAAAACACAAGTTGATCATTAAATTACGTGTAAAAATTAACTTTTTTAACTCTACGTGAGTTCAATAATATTTCAGATACTACTTATGTTTCGAGAAAAACAGAATCTCTCATTGACAAGTGAAGTATTAAACTGACTACTTTTTAATACATAATTTTTACATTGATTTATTCATTATTATGATGATTAGAAGTTCAAATACAAAAAAGTAACCCATAAAAACCAAGTTTTTATTATACTCCCTTTCTTTGTAAAATATAACAACAATTAAAGACGAATTAAAACATATAACGTAACACTAAACTTACAGTAATTTAATATATTTCTAAAATTGATAAGACACTTCATGCTTTGAAGATTAAATTCTAAAAACATTTGTCAGTCAATTTACATGTTCGACATTCGTAGTGAAGTACCAATTATGTATACCGACGGAGTAATTCAAATTTAGAAAATATTCCGCGACGTTATCGGGCCGCCACCGCCGTTGCTAGTAAGCAAACTTTTCTAATGATTCCAATTTGAAAAAACCAATAAAATTTCTAAAAATCCGAAATTATACTATAATTATTAATTTTTTTTAACGAAAATTTGACAGATCTTCTTGATCGTCACCACTAGTCTACTTGCCAAGTTTCAGCTCGTTTGGATCACGGAAAAAGGGTTAAAAATCGATCCAAAGTTTTTTCACCCGGCAATCCGGCAAGCAAGCAGACGCCACTATATAAGGGGAGGGGAGAACACAATATAAAGGGAGTAATAAAGAATTGGTAAGATACTGACAAAACGAGCTGAAGTTACTGGTGTAAGAGTAATTATAACGAGAATATTGAGAGAATTCACCTGTCGATAAGAGATTTTGTTTCTCTAGAAACATAAATAGTAAAATAAAATAAATATTTTTAACTCACGTTGAGGTAACAAAGTTGAAGTTTTTCACGTAATTTAATGATCATCACGAATAATCTCTACAACGTTAACGCCAAATCTATCAATAAAATAAAACATAATTTGCTAGGATGTCTCCAGGTTCTCTGATAGATTATCCTATTTCAATAATTCATTGGAGGACGGCATAATACAAATTTTATTAAGAGATTACCACTTTATGCGATGCGCCCGCATCTGCTTTAATCAAATCGATCAAAGTTCATTGGTTATATTTGCTCTTGAGTTTTGGTGTCAAACCGGTCATCTTGAAAATGTTATAAATTGGTCAAACGATAAATATCTAACGGTTGATTGTTTTAATTTGAAACGTTTGATATAACCGCGTTAATTTGTGCCGCTCCGAGATCGCTTTATTCTAGGAATTCCGTCCTTAAGTTGACCTTTTTTTTTGGGCCGTCAAAACAGATGCGAGCAAAAGACGCATCCCTGTTTGGCGGCGTTAAAGATTATACTGTTACCCTAGAGTAAAATTATTATTTTAGAGTTAGATAATGTTAGGTTCGAATAAGATTTGTTATAATGTAAGTATTATTTCGTAGCTAGCACTAGATATAATAACGCACGTAGGAAGATCGAACATTGCCTACTGTGTATTTGATTTACGAGATTTGCGCGCCAATTTCGCAAGCCCCGAATACGGAGCAGGAGAGGGGAGAAGGGGTGCGCGGGGAGCGGCTCCAGGGGGAGCGATGTGCCTCGGCGCGGGCTGCGGCCGTGGTTGTTCGACACAATACCCGGCCGAGTGCGGATCGGCCTTTTCTTACGGGGGCGAATCTCCCGCCCAAGACGCCACTTGTTTTGTGTGGCCGCGACATTTTCCGCAGAGAAGAAGACGCGACGACGAGGATGGCCGCCTTGCCTCGGATGGCGGCCGGTCCTCCACGGGGAGTTCCAGGAGGAAGACCAGATGTCTCCCGACGATGCAACGCAGCGGCGACGATCGGCGGGACAGAGCGCGTGGCCTGGGATAGGACACCGCGCCCCCGCCAGATGACGGCGCGGATCCCGCGACCGACGCGGCAAGACGCGCACGGCTCGCGGATCCCGCGCTCGTAGCAAGCACGCGACGCGGTGTGCCAGGGAGCCACCCGCGGCAACCACGACCGCGGCTATGAGGGCCGCGGATAGTGAAATGTGTTCCGTGCAATAAGTGACAAAGACACGATAAACTATGTAAACCAGGACTGCTTGCGTTTAGGCTAGGATTAGTTTTAGGTTAGTGATATTTTTTTTAGTTGATAAGTCTAAAGATAAAAATGTGTTTTAATTAAATAAATTGTTTAAATATTCAAATAGTGGTGGTTGGTGTTCTTAAATTTCCCGCTCCCCCTCCCTTGGCAAGTGCATTTTAATCTTGATATAGAAAGGACGCGAAGCGTCTCGCGGCTATCAATCCTGATTGATTGATGCGCGTTCATATCAATTGGCGCCCAACGTGGGGCTTCTTTTCTACGAAAGTAGAAAAGGATTGGAAAAATGGATTTCCAACGGATCTGCCCTGAGATCGAAAAAAAAAATGCGCGCGTTGCCAAGGGAAACGGAGCGATGCGCGGTTTTTTTTAAATGAATCGGAAGCTCGGTGAATTTTTTTTCGAATTTTTTTTATTCGTGTATCGACTAAATTATGAGAATGCGGTCGTACAGTAAAAAAATAATAAATTCGTGGCGCCTAACGGTAAAGATTAAGATCGTGTTTGTTTTTTTTTTCGTTTTCGAACGTTTCAATTTTATAGTGGGTTATTTCGCGACTTCGGGTTTTGCAATCGTGAGTGAGAACGGCGAATAGACCGCCAGTGCGGCGTCTATTGTGTTTGTGATGCGGCCCGATGTCGGTATTATTTCGCCGGATATTTAGTTAATTTGTATTGTGATCGCGGACGCGATTTAATTTTTTTTGGGTAATTGCTATTTCGTACGAGGGGGTTATCGAGACGGGAATATAGATTTTTTTCGGTAGTATTTTGTGTACTGAACTATACAGTCGTCGGGAAGGAATTTGTTCCGGTGTCATAATGGCGTTGACACGGAACTGACGCAACGAGGTTGCAAACGAGCGAAGCGAAGCGAAACGAAGCGAAGATGAAAGAGATGCTTACCCACGCAGGGGTCGAAGCGAAGACGATGTCCATGTGTTGGCGACGGGACCAACATGGAATCAACGGGTTACGGGGTATACAAACGTATACAGGAGACGAATTCTCTTCCCTATGAGGACGGAAGAGAATTGCGTAGACGATTAGAAAGACGAACTGTATAGTAGGGTACACATTAACTCGGGGACGCGCGTATTTAAAGTAATTTTTCCCGCTCGAACGCGAGTTTTGTTTTTGAATTTTTCGTTACCAGTCGTTTATGTTGATTATCGATGGTAAATAGATTTTAATTCCAAGAATCACGCGATACGGACGCGTCAAAACAGGCGGGAGGCGGGTGATATAACCGCGTTAATTTGTGCCGCTCCGAGATCGCTTTATTCTAGGAATTCCGTCCTTAAGTTGACCTTTTTTTTTTGGGCCGTCAAAACAGATGCGAGCAAAAGACGCATCCCTGTTTGGCGGCGTTAAAGATTATATTGTTACCCTAGAGTAAAATTATTATTTTAGAGTTAGATAATGTTAGGTTCGAATAAGATTTGTTATAATGTAAGTATTATTTCGTAGCTAGCACTAGATATAATAACGCACGTAGGAAGATCGAACATTGCCTACTGTGTATTTGATTTACGAGATTTGCGCGCCAATTTCGCAAGCCCCGAATACGGAGCAGGAGAGGGGAGAAGGGGTGCGCGGGGAGCGGCTCCAGGGGGAGCGATGTGCCTCGGCGCGGGCTGCGGCCGTGGTTGTTCGACACAATACCCGGCCGAGTGCGGGTCGGCCTTTTCTTACGGGGGCGAATCTCCCGCCCAAGACGCCACTTGTTTTGTGTGGCCGCGACATTTTCCGCAGAGAAGAAGACGCGACGACGAGGATGGCCGCCTTGCCTCGGATGGCGGCCGGTCCTCCACGAGGAGTTCCAGGAGGAAGACCAGATGTCTCCCGACGATGCAACGCAGCGGCGACGATCGGCGGGACAGAGCGCGTGGCCTGGGATAGGACACCGCGCCCCCGCCAGATGACGGCGCGGATCCCGCGACCGACGCGGCAAGACGCGCACGGCTCGCGGATCCCGCGCTCGTAGCAAGCACGCGACGCGGTGTGCCAGGGAGCCACCCGCGGCAACCACGACCGCGGCTATGAGGGCCGCGGATAGTGAAATGTGTTCCGTGCAATAAGTGACAAAGACACGATAAACTATGTAAACCAGGACTGCTTGCGTTTAGGCTAGGATTAGTTTTAGGTTAGTGATATTTTTTTTAGTTGATAAGTCTAAAGATAAGAATGTGTTTTAATTAAATAAATTGTTTAAATATTCAAATAGTGGTGGTTGGTGTTCTTAAATTTCCCGCTCCCCCTCCCTTGGCAAGTGCATTTTAATCTTGATATAGAAAGGACGCGAAGCGTCTCGCGGCTATCAATCCTGATTGATTGATGCGCGTTCATATCACGTTCTTATTTCTTCTAAATCTGTTACGTAGTGTTCATGTTAAGGTTTTAAAATTAAAATTAATGTTTCAGTCTAAATTAATATTAATTAAGACAAATAATAGAAGTCTCACAGAGAAGAATCTATTTTAATGAGAAACGTGTGTGGAGGGTGGTAAAGAATGTTTACAGGGCGACCCGGGGCTTGCGACCCGTATGAGCTGGCTTAAAGTATCACTTTACACAATGTAACATTCATCAATTCCATCGTATGAACATCCACATATTATAATTTTTTTGAAGTTGTATAATATACTTATATGTTTTATATCAGTTTCTTTCATACCTTCTAATAGACTATGCTAGAAACATCTAGTCCTTCCCATGACATAGAATATGTAGATTTCGTAGCTGGTAATAATAGTTCAGTATTTTTAAAGATATATAGAAATCATAACCTACCGTGTAAATATAAATAACATTATACATATTATATTTATTAATAATACCTATATATTGTCACTTGTTGTGGCTGCGGTAGGAATGAATAAAAACGCTGGAAATAAATTAGCGATTTATTAATTAACGATTTTTTAATTATTCAATGTACAAAGTCACTTAACACGAATCAAACTTAACGCTATTCTTTAAATTATACTATTTCGCAATATATTACCTGTAAATAAACACTTTATTGTCGCTGGAACACTTTATTTAACATTCGCTAGAAAATTCCATCCAGTTATCGCTCGCAGTAAACGCTCCGATTTATTTCGCCTTTTTAGGTAAGTAAGTACTTCGATTATCGCTCCAACTGGCCACCCCGGCCGTCGCGACTTCGCCGACTTCGCAGTGTTTTCACCTGTCAAACGCGACTACTACAACTCGTCCAATGCGGCAGGCGCTTTTATTAATATCTGAAGCTGATACTCTCGTAATTTGTGGATTATCCTAGTGTCTAGGAGAATATTCTAAATAATATAATAATAATAGTGACTTTTAGACATTTCTTGGTATTTTTCGAAGGTTTCAGCCGCCTCCCGAAGATTGTAGATTATCCTAGGCCGTTCTCGATTTTTCGATAGTGTTGTGACGAGTGATAGGAGTGCATAATTCTTTTAAAAATTTTGTTACAATATTTTCCCATTGTCTTTATTTATGTTGAAGCGCGTCTAATAAATTGAAATAGCATTTTTGAAATCAGTCAAATAGATGTAATAGGCAGCACGCATCTACTACATTGAAAATAATATTTGTATCACCAACTAAAAAATACATTAATTGATTTAATCAAATCACGTTTCTATTTTTGTAGTTTTCTTTATGAATATAATAACCAAACTAGCAATTGAGCTCCGACTATTGCCGATTGCTTGCTGCTAGGCCTAGCAAGCGACCATGGTGGTTGCATCGCGGCTGGTAGTGGCCGCTGCGAGGCCATTGGCACCTACAACTGGCTGTCGCAGATTAATTGCTGCTGGGACCAGCGGGCGGTTCTTAGAATTTAATATTCGCGACTGTTGATTTCATTTTAAAGCCACACGCGTATAATGTAAATGCATAAATGTAACTTTAAAACTTTCGGTTTCTTTGACCTATTATTACTACACTACACATATTATGTACTTACACTATACCTATTATTACCACACTACACATATAAACCTAGAAATTAAACGTCATAAAAAATGATCTAAGAAAATAAGCGTTTCGAATTCTTTCTTCTAAGTGACACGAATATTTTATAGTGCATATGTGTATTATTTCAACGCATTAAATAATATCTATATATATTTCAAAATAATCTTTGCATCTCGGTTCTTTAACATTTTTTCTTATTATCAAAAAATCACGTTTTTTGAAACTGGCAATTGCATATATCGTGTTTGGAGAAATAATATTATAGACGCGGTTTTCCAATAATACTTCTAGCCGTACTCAACTCAAACTGAGATATTTGACTGACATAACGATGTAATACTTTTATTCTTAAATATATGGGTGCGTGCCTCACCGTATAGTGGTTCACAATCGGGGAAATTGTTTAAATAATAAAAAAAGATGATATTCCGGAGAACATATGAAAGGTATAAAAACAAAAGGCGATAAAATAATATCCAATAAAAAAAAAATTAATGTAGTCACCGAGGTTTGCTAAATTAGAATGTACTGAATTCTTGAAATAAAGCTCTGTCAATTCCTAAATTATGTTTCCAAATCACCATTAATATGTCACCCGTGAACAAGTACGGCTAGTCCATAACTTTTGAGGCCTTTTTGACACAACCTTGACAATGGCACGTGATGCCGTGTCGAAACGTCGGACTGAAGCAGACGTCAGTATCCACGTAGTGTAAATAGCAAAGGCGGCAATATCCACTTGAAACAAACAACCCCCCAAGTATGCGTCACGTGACAAAATGGCCGCTTCATACTAAAGTGAGAATAAGTCCATTTTAGACTGAAACATCATAGCAAAGACAGCAATATCCTACTATGTAAATAGCAAAAGCAGCAATGTCCACTATTTGGTTGTAAATTGCATTATCCGTATTTAAAAGATTATTTGTTTTAATTGATTCAACAACATTGTAGATTTACAATTAAAAAAATAATGATTATATTATTTGTATGTATGTATCTACTTTTTATTTAATTATTTACACCAACATGTTTAAGAAAAACCTTTCCATCGTCAGGGTGTTGTATAACTTGTGTTATAATGTGTTATACAACACCCTGACGGTGGAAAGGTTTTTCTGAAACATGTTGGTGAAAATAATTAAATAAAAATGTAGATATGTACAAATAATATAATCAATATTTTTTATTTATATATTTATTTATACATGCATACAAACTAACTGTAATTAAAAACTCATGTATTTCCAATAAGATGTAGGTTTCATTGATTACAAAGAAACTTCCCTGGGTAGTGACAGGTTTTTTATATTTATCTCAGAAATACCCGAGTGGGATATTTCTGCTTTTGCTTTTATACCCCTCGTATGTATCTCGTAGTTCATTATTTCCCTAAGCTTCTTAAACTATTATTGAATAATTGTTGTTCCTTTGGGGGATCGTGGCATTCAAATTAGCTTGCAAATGTCTAAGTTGTTTACACTACTTAAAAAAAAAAAAATTACTTTTTGCGATTTCCTGGAATCGATTGCGATTCCAATAATAATAAAAGCTGATTAAATGTACAGAGCTTTATCAAATATTGATTTATCGTAAACATTACTTCTCATTTTAATTAAAAAATATATATTACTCAACGATATTTATGATATTAAAATATACACAACAGATAATGTGATAAGAAATAAGAAAGGATTATATTATTATCAGTAAATCATATTTTAAGCATTAAAATTAAGATAATACAACGTAAAACACGCTTTTTAAATTTTATCTGATGATTACGATTTAAGGTTTTTTGTCGTGGATTTAGTAGGAATTTTGGAACGTATGTCATATTTTAATCATTTTATTTATTGAAGTACACAAGAAGATCTTTCTATCTATAAAATTACCTCCAGGTAGGTTCTTTTTCAATAAACAATAAAAATAATTTTCATAAAATAAAATATATATTCTAGAGGGGAGGGAATTATGGAGAAAATCAAACATCGCGCTCTTAAAAAGTTCCTTGAAAAGCAAAGTTAATCACCTCAAACCATAATAAGTGAGATGGAAGCTAAAACCAAATTTATTAATCAATTAGAAAAACGCGTAGAAAAATCAAATCAATTAAAAAATATTTGGCTGGTACCGGGATTCGAACCACGGATCTCCTCCTATCCGGGGTAGCAAAGTGGGACCTACCATAGACCAGGGCCGTTCTACGAGCAAAAACTTCCGTATCGGCCCTACACTTTCTCCATCCAGTTTGGCAATGTTTTAATGCTAAAGCAGTTTCATCGCTACACCGCTGACGGGTGCGTTAGGAAAAACAATTTTTTCAAAGAAAATAACAAACATATAAAGATAAAATCACAAGTAAATAACAAAATATGTATAAACAAAAATCAGAGAAATACAAGAAGAAAATAGCAATGCATAAATATCAAATATCAGAAAATAAGAAAACATGAATATAAATAAAGCAAAATAAAAAAATATATAAGAAATACAACAAAATACATAAATACAGTGTATGCAAAGGAAGAACAATATATAATGTGTGTGGAATACATGAATGAGTATTGAAAAATACATAGGTAACAACTATCAGACAAGATCAGGAATGAGAAATAATGACAAAAATCATAGTGACAGTATCGAGTGCAAATAGTCACTCCCCTGCAGGAAAAAAGAAAATAAAAATACATCACAAACATACAAGGACTCGCCAGTCCAGAGAACCACTGCCGGCAGACAACAACCATGGTAGTAAAGCAAACTAATAATGTTACAGATAAAAGCATAAAAAAATCAGAAAAACAGCTGGTAAATCGCACGCACGGTAATGGTACGCAGAATAAAAAAAGCATTATTAACGACATGCATCCAATATGAAAATAGCGTACAGTAGGAACGGTACGTTTTTCTAATCGATTAATAAATTTGGATTTAAATTTAACAGAACTTTGTTCAGAAAAATAGCGGAGCAAATGAAATTCCATGAGACAAGAAAAAAAGATTCAAAAAAATCAAAAGAAAGAAAAAAAGACAAGAAAAAAAAAAGAAGAAAAAAAGCGACCATCGTCCGGGAGCTTAGCTTGGCTTCTCCTAAACGAGGAACTATAATAAAGAAAATCTTATACAAATACACCCAAAAGTCTGTCCGGTAATAAAGCGGTGGCTACTATGGTTAATGATAGTCTGTCAACCAATCAGTATAATGTAATTAGACAAAAGCTTTCTTTTTTTCTTTTTTAAGTATTTCTTCCTTATTACATTGTTAAAAATGCAAAACCAGCTTGTTACCCTAGTGGTAATATCACTATAACAGAAAATTCGGCGGAAATAAATCTACAGTCATTAATTGATCGTACTGTGCAAATAAGATGTGCGGTTCAAAATATGTTCTATCTGTATCCGATCTAACCCAAAAACCTTTTCACATAATTATAAAGTGAGAATGTGATAGTGTAGACCAAAATACATGAAAGCAAACAAACAGGGAATTGTTCACAAGAAAAACGTCCAGAATACACACAAATACAGGCTTGCTGTAAGGCTTCTAATTACAGATCAGATCCACTAATTGCAAGTTTACGCGTACCTCCGAAAACGAAACGTGAAAAAAATGACATCAGAAGTGTTAAGCTTATTCACATCGCCGAATGATGAATATTGTAACGACTCTACATCCGAGTCAGAACTGGAATAATTTTTTCATTAAATTATATCATAATATTTGTGAAATGTTTAAATAAAATTTTGTATTTTAGACTGGAAATTTCATTTCAACATTTCAAATAAAATCTCCCTACATTACAAAAATATTACACTGTGCGCCGCCTCAAAAATAGCAACGAATTGGCGCGTCAAAGCTCTTTTGGAGCTGTGTAGACCCCAATCCCATTTTGGAGCGAATTGTTACTGAGGAGGAAACTTCTGTTCATCATTTTAATCCTGAGTCCAAGCGAAAATCGATGCAATGGTATAAGAAGATACACCATTTTCTAAAAATTTGAAAAAAACGACTAATATTTTTTGGGATATTGAAGGAGTTTTATTAATTGACTACAAAGGGCATTTTTATAATCGAAGATAATTATGCCAGATTATTGGTATATTTAAAGGAAGCCATCGAGGAAAAAAGGCGGGAAAAATGGATAAAGAATGTGTTGCTCTTGCGATACAACGCGCAGGTTCACAGGAGCAATGTTAAGAACACTAAGATGTGGCTTTAAATCGCTTGTTTATCTATCCTACAAACTCTTTCCATTTAAGAAACACAATCGAACTAGTATGTGTAAGCCATGCGGACGAGGCACATTGTTCCGTTGTGTTGAAATCATATTTTTTAGCGGTATTTCAAAGATTTCGAGCTATGAATATGTAGAGTATATAGAAAAATATATAGAGCTTGAGGGAGATTAAAAGAAAAAGAAAAATAGAAATTTTAATTTACAACTCCTCTATTCCACGGACTTTTGGACCTACCCTCGTATATCTCCTTAATTTTAAAACGTTTATTTAAATATTAAATTTTATTGGGGTGCCTTATTTCAGAAGGCAGTGAATTCAGGATTTTAGAAAAAAAGTTACTCTCAACTACTTTTCCTTGTAGTGGTTTTTCCATAGGGGAAATTTAAGAATTTTTTCAGTAGTAGGTATAAATGATTGATATCGACTTGATGCCTCAATCAGATGGCAATGCTATTTTAATAGAAAAATCTGTAATTTTCTGAATATTTTTTTTTGGGGTCACAACCCTAGGATCGGTCTGCAACAAGCACTCGCGTTCTCCGCTCCTCTCTGCCACCTGCCAGCCTCTTCATCTCTTGGTAGGTGCTACAGCGCACATCTCCGATAATCTGGTCTACGTAGCTTAATCTCGGGCGGCCTCTATGATTGTTGCCTTCAACATTTCCCTCGACGACGGTAAGAAGCAGGCCCAGATGCTTTATATTATGGCCTATCCAGATAGTTCTTTGTTAGGCGATTCGGTTCAGGAGCCGCCTCTTTTCGCTCACACTGCTCAACACCTCGTCGTTTCGGATATGTTCTGACCAACGGATCCTCGCCACGCGCCTGTGTCTGTATCTGTATCACATCTCAAAGGCCGCTAGCCTCCCGGACATGCTCTGGCTTATGGTCCGTGTTTCGCTGCCATACATCAACACTCCAGACAAGAATTTTAATCAAGTTTTTCCTTACCTTGAAATCAATGTTGGGAGATTCAAGGATCTTGGATTTTTTGTTGAAGGCGGCTCTTGCTTGTTGTATTCTGCTTATGATGTGTGCCTCTGAGCGGCCATATTGGAAAATTTTGCTACCCAAATATGTGAATTCTTTCACTTGTTTGATAGCGGCACCTCTCATTTCTCATTCAACTCACTCAAACAACATTTTTCGACATTCCTTCTCTTCCAACAACCATACACTTTGTTTTGTCTTTGTTTACTTTCATGTTGTATTTATCTGACAAAACATTTTCCATCTTTCTCAGAGCCTTGTTCTGACTCCGCAAGCAGCGCAATATCGCCGGCATATCTAATCATGTCAATTTTTTGTCTTTGGAAGATTATCCTCTGAAGATTATCCTTTTATCTTGATTGGAAAATCAATGACACGACAGAAAATTCAATTAAAATCGATGATTTTCAATCAATAGAGTCCACTTGTACACATTGATGTGACACGTTTAGAGATTTTAGACTTTGGGAAACATTTGAGAGGTATAAAAGCAAAGGCAACAATATCACAATGAGGTGTTTCTGAAATAAATACAAAAAACCTGTCAATACTCGAGAAAATTTCTCTGAAATCTACGAAAATTACATTTTATTGAAAATATTTTTTTATAAACAATTTCCACCTCAGCTTTTCTTTTATGTACCTACTGGTATAAATAAATATTTAACTTTTAAGTATGGATATTGCCGTGTTTGCTACAAAATAGTGGACATCGCCGCTTTGGCTATTTACAAAATTAGATATTGCTGTCTTTGCTGTGATGTTTCAGTTTAAAATCGACATCAACTCTCATTTTAGTACGAAGCGGTCAATTTGTCACGCGACACAGTCTTGTAACCCTCGCGGGGTGATTAATTGAAGTGGATATTGCTGTCTTTTTCTTTAATAGTGATTTGGAAACATATTTTTGAAGAGGCTTGGACTGCATTTCCTATAAATTGGTGACTGCATTCAAATCATTTATTTAATATTTTTAATATTGCTTGTTTTGAACCCCTCATATATCTGTGGGCGAAAGGAACAACCGAATAAGTCAATAAAATCGAGTTTTGAGTTAAGCATGCAGAGTTGTTTCTCATATAGGTACATATTTAGCAATGAAAAATTAGATGAGTCAGATAAGAAAGATAAAATGCGACTGTTAATTTCTTGAAAAGGGACAAATGACATGATTCATTATTTTTTAAATTTGGCAAGAAACAACGACATAAGTCAACAATAAACGAAACTACTGGTGAAAAAATTAGATAAAAATAACGAAAGCTTTGAGATATTTCGTAAACTAACGAAATTCCTTAAATTTGTTTTGGCTCTCCTGAAAACCTGCATTTTTAACTCATTCGGTTGTTCTTTTCGCCCACAGATATATTTGTTGTAAATAAATGTTTGTTTTATATACATCGTATCTGATCCATGGTGCCATTGACATTCGCGTAATATTCCATTATCCCTTAATTCGTTCCACACGACCAAAGTTTCGATTTTTTTTATCTTGTTCAGTTTAGAGCTGCTTTAAATTTACTACTAATTCGTTATTCCTTACTCTATCATAAACGGATTTCCCACATATGTATATGCCGCTTGAGTGATCTCATTACATCTTCATTTAGTCTTTTTTCTTGCAAGTTGACATATATCTTTGACTATTTGGAGGATAAAATAGATTTAAGACAACAAATAATCAAATTTAAAAAAAAACTATTCATAGAGTTGTCCGTAAGATGTTCTATCAACAACAATAAGGTGTTGGGTCTATTTGTTTCCGGATTTTTTAACTGTCCTCATTTCTTCTCGCCTAATGGCCTTTCGAACAGGGTTCGCTGATATATATCAGTGGATATATATGATATATATCACCATACACAACATTTGATATTTATGCGGATATATATCAATTGATATTTTACTGTCTTCTGAACTAGAAATTTACCATACTCATGTTTACTGGCAACACTACAATTGAGATTATTTTCCCGAAATGGCAATCTTATCGGAAGTTCACCTTTAACTTTCGTGTACGGCTAGCTTTTTATTGACATTCATTCATCCATATCATTTACATGAGGTAATAAAAATTGGGGATTCCCTGGTTCAAGCTCATATTTTATTATTTTACCTTACCATTTTGACAGTTTAAACTAATTACAGAATGAAAATTGCTTCTTCTTCTTATCTTTAATATATATATCCGATATATATAAAATACCGGATATTTTGATATTTATTATAAATATCGGATTTTTGCGAACCCTGGTTTTGAAGTTAGCCAATTTAAGCACTATCTTGATTTTCTTGTAATCTTTTTGGTCTTAAATTGTGTATCTAAGAATCATTACAAATATTAAATGCGTATGAAAAAATATCGTCATCATAATTAAAATCCCATCTCAATTTAGCTACCAGCACAATTCTACGAATTGCTGTGAACATTAGTCTGCCTTGCATTATCATGGACCTGTTTCCCGCAACACCATCAACGCATGACACAAATTTATTATTTCTATTTTTCTACTTAAAATTTTGTGTAAAAATAAATTAACAGTACATTAAAAAAGTATATATACAGGGTATAACAGAACTGTTCCACAATACTTTAAAGGCAAATTCCTGCCATGATTATAAGTCAAAAATTTTCAAGCAACCATTACCTAATATCAATAGTTATGGAGTTATGCAATATCAAAAATGTGCATTTTTTTTATATTTCTGACCTACTTTTTACAAAACGTTGTCATATCATTACAGTTAAATAAAATAATAAAAATCCTGAAAAAATTCCAAATGAAATGTTTTCCTATTGGAATTGTAAGGTTTTTATCATTTTATTTGACTTGTACAAAAGGGAATGAATTTTTCAAATTAGATATAAATTACTGTAATGATAGTCGAACGTTTTACAAAAAGTCAGAAATATTGAAAAAAATGCAACTTTTGATGTCGCATATCTCCTTAACTATTGAAGTTAGGTCATGGTTATATGGACATTTTAAACTCATAATCAAGGCAGGAATCCACCTGTAAGGTATTGTGAACTAGCTCTGTTACACCCTAT